>JANVCH010079546.1:0-15921 GCA_025505405.1 Epizoanthus rinbou | reverse complement strand
CAGGTGTAGGATAAGTACAGAAAACGGGTATATATAGTGAGAAGGTGTTACAATTTATTTAAATAGAAACAGTTCACAGCTGGCTTTAAGACCGGTGTTGATTGTCGCTCCATGGTACTTGATGTGAAATGCTTCTTTGAACAGAAATAAATTCAAGTTAGACTCACTCATCGACTAGAATATCTCGTCATGAAACTGCCTAGTTTCTTTGGAATCTCTTTTGTACTGTTTTACTTGAAATTGTCAACCGGTCCTGGATTTTGCTACATTACCACTCGCCCATATATATGTCTATGTTTTCTGTGTTTGCATGTGTACTCTATTCACACCATAGACAATAATTATAATGCTGAACCCTACCTTCAACAGAGTGACAACATCTGCAAGTTGATGTACTAGTGTCATAATAAGCCTTTGACTCCTCGAAAACCTTCCTGGTATTTCTGATGACATACTTCAGATGATATGGTCTAGCACCTGGTGGGCGACTATACCGCACCTTTTGGTTATCATCAAAGAAAACCCATTTGTAACTGTCAGTACAACTGGTACCGTGACAGTGCATCACCTGAAGCAACTCCTGCCATTTCCCCTGTAGATCTTGAGCTTCATCCACAAAGATGTGTTGGTACATGAATCTGGACGCTCCCTTCTTCTTTAAGATTTCAATAGCTTGGCGCACCATCTCCTGTTGAGGGTAACACGGAACATAGTGTGCTGCACATTCTATTTTTTCAGTCATATTTTGTCTTATTTTGAGTGTCATCACATTTAATTCCTACAATTTTAGAAAAGCTTTAACATACTACTGCGTTACTGTCATTACTAAAATCTATCCTATAACTCACGATCAAACAGTTTGAAACTTTATCTGTTTATATAGCTAGATGGGATGAATCCATCTTCAGTGTCTGTGTTCAAGATTGGATTAGCATCCCCAAATCTACAGTTCTTGTCCTTATCTCCTTAACATTTTGGCAAGACTACACAGCAAGCCTGTCTTGTCATGTTCTCAAAACTGCACTTTGCGATTTTTCTATACATTTTGCAACTAATTAACAAATGGTTCTGCAAGTACAAAGTGTATCCCACCAAAATGTTCCTTTTCAACCTTCTCCAGCTATATCCTCAAAATGCGCTTTGCAAAAGCATTTACAACCAAAACAATTGGGTCCACTAATGTCAATGAGTGAACAACACTCTCGTTCCCCACTAGCCCCCTCTCTATAAAGACAGAGTTAATAGACCTTATTAATAACACGGTCCGTTGATCCATTTCACCACCTCGTTCACATATAATTTTGTTACACACTTTATACAATTCCACATGTTTTCACGCTGACACTATTTTTCCGTTTACCTGCTTTGGGAGTTTATGGATGAAAGATGCACAGGTTTGCAGTTTCGATGCGGGGCTTGGTGGTGAAATTGATTGGCAGACCGTATCATAAATAGGTCTATTACACAAAGTATTGGCCATGTTGGTATTTGGGCAGTCATTTTCTAACTTTAGTGAAATAAATTTAATTTGTTGCCTTGCTAGACTGAAATAAAAGGTTACACCTATAACTACAAAATTGTTATTTTTCCTCATCGCTGCTGCCTAATTTATCACCAACTCTGTCATGTCAGTAGTAATCGGTAAACAGAGAACCTTCAGTCTTGTTCTTGCTATATCATAATCTTCTTCTCTTTCTTCCTCGCAGGCTTCACGGTATTTGTAACAAAAAAACGTTCAAAGAGACAGTTGTGGGACAAGAGACAGAGAAAACTGGCATTCAGTGTGAGAGAAATTCATGAGTTGCCTCGATCATGAATACCTTTTGTGTCTGATCGACCGTCTGTCTGTCTTCTGATATTGGTCGGCTAACAGTCTGTTTGTCTCTTTGCCATCTTTGGGCTGCCTCTAGAGGAGAGTGAATCTAGTCTCTCCTCAGTTTAATACCACATCTGCGTATTGTCAGTAGCTGATATGTGTCTGCATCTGTTTTTGTGTTTATGGCCTTTTTGACAACTTCATACTTTCTACACGGATGTGGATCGATATTTTACCTCAGTACTTTTCAGCATATCACTCTTTGTTATTTGGCACAAAAGCTCGGTGAATGTCTTTACATCAACATTTTCGATAGACTTTAATCTGCATCTGTGATGATTTACACAAACATAATAAATAAAGGTTAAATAACGTCTGTAGTTTGTCAGTTAAGTTTGAAAGTTAGTTCACATTACAGACCCTCTGAGGGCTCCAGGACTGATCAAGACAGTTTTGGCTCCAAAACCAAAATAATTACCTTTGGAGAATGCCTGGGAAATTGAGGAAATTAGAACAATGGAATTATCATAATTCTTCTTCTTCCAGGTGTCGTTTCTGTATAGTTTTCGTATATCCCTTCATAGGTCATGGATGTGTGCGCATTATTTTCTCGATTGGTGCATGCCTGATTATTCACGATGTCTACTCCTCCCTCCCATCTTACTAAAACTATTACACAGCTATTCCAAGGCAAGGTTTGACTCGTGTTGAGTACTAGCGGCCTTTTTTCTCTCACGTACACGCCATCATGTAATGCAAATGACAATGACATGACAATGCGATGAGTTTCATCTCTGATTTGTTTACGTCTGTAGCTGTCACGCGATTACCTGATTAGTTGTCTGTATTGTCGTAATTGTTGCAACAACAGATTTAGCCAATCGCTAACTTTTCCTATCATAGTGATATGTAACACATATCTCATTTTCTGAGTATGAATTGAAAGAAGTGTTTCTTTGCTTAATGATCTCAATATATTCCTCTTGGTACCTCATTGTAAAGCTAAGCCAACAACAGCAACAAATAAAGCTCTACCAAAAACATGAACGTGGTCCACCAACCGTTATATATCAATATTATAATATAATTACTAGCATTCTTGCAACGTAAATTCAGAAATTATGAAGCGGATTTGCTCTTCAATAATATCTTTATACACTAATACTAAACTCTAAAGCGAGTTCCCTTTCACTGAATTTTTGAACCTTGTTGTTTTCGGTAAGACACGCCCGAGACAAGGGTCTCGGTCTCTCAGTCTTCAGTCTTATAGAGAGATACAGGCTTTACTTTATATATAACTAACGACCTTTTCAAAACTATAAGCATTAGAAAAAACACTTAATTTCAAGCGGTCAATGATTAGCGTTTCTCTGGAAGCTCTTCAAGCTTATTAGCTGCTAATTACATCCAGAAGCATCCAAATTGTAGCTACTTACCTTTGCACTTTTTGACAGCAGCGGTTTTGCTGATAATGCACTTTTAATTTGATAAAAATTTATTTCATCATAGTTTAATATCACGGACAAGTAAATCAAATGTATTCTCATCGTTTGCTAGCAATGTGTTTATTTTAAAACAGCTTGAATATTTAGAACCCAAAATATTTTTCATCGTAGAGTGCTTACTTGGTTTTCACTAAAAAAAAGTAGCCTAAAAGTCTTTTTAAAAATATACCTAAAGTGATATGGTAAAGATGGCCTTGCTTTGATCATTTGCCGTGCTTGTAATCAGGGCGCATATAGCGTTTGTGCGATATTCACGTTGCGTTGCGCTTTTTTTATGATGAACCTGGGCGAGTAAACTTGAATTAAGAAATGCAATAAACTATTTACCTCGCCATTTCCATGCACTAGAACTAGTTTCGTGACTCATTTCGGCACTTGATGAGTACCAGAGTACAGCCTGACGGGACTTTATCAGGTACAGTCACGAACAACTGTACGCGGTATACCTAATACAAAAGAGACGCAATTGTACGGGCGGTGCTCCATTGTTCCAACAGCACCCCTGACTGACTAGACTGAGACTGTCACGAATGATACTCGGAGCAAAATGGCTTGTACATACATATCACGAACTGCACATAGGGAAGTAGTGCCCAGCTATATTTATACAATAAAGTATTTGTTAACCTGGATAAATCCAAGTGGACAATCGATCCGACTGGGCCGGGTTTTTCCACGAGATCTGACACAGCGAGCGATACACGGTCGGTCATACACGTTATCGTTTATGATAGGAAGCCGCCATTTAAAGTTTAATACAGTAATACAGCCGGTATGGTTTTAAATCAGTGCTGTTATAACGAACTTGAGCTTAATAGCGTATTTGCAAATGTATTACGGCAATAGTTCTCCTAGCCCTACCCCTGTCAGTCTAAACTCATGTATGGTTATTCCCTCTGAAGTTTCTAATTCAGTAATTGCAGCAATTAATTTCTCAGTTGATTCAACTTTCATTTATTTAATACATCTGTTGAATGAGTAAATCCTTGCGGATTATCGATTATAAAATGACACAGAATAACGAATGTATGTAGATATCTACAATTTATGTAGGCGAGGTAGATAAACATCGTTTAAAATGTCAAGCGAATCATGTAGTAAAATTTGTTCCCATCTGGGAATGGAATCGGATTATTTCCATTCGGCTTTTAGTGTCCTGGAAATTTCCTCCTCAGTACAATTGAATACTAACCATACTCTGAATACAAAACTAGAAGAATTGATCTTTATTTAGTAAATTATGACTTAATTTCACAACACGTGTTTTGGTAGTCCCCGAACGCAGTAACAAGATATTTGTTATAATGGTAAATGAATTCTACAAATCAGCTCAGTCCTTTTAAAATAGACCAAGTTCCAAACGACCTCTGAACGCTAGCCAAAGTATGCATCTTTGTTCAATATTTATCTAAACAACTGTTAAACATTTTTTCGAGATAAGCCGTTACAAGATATGCACACTATTACATAGATGAATTCTTTTTTAAAAAGCATCAGACAACAGCTAAAATATAATCCTTGACTAATGGATATATATTGTAATAGGACAGAGTGACGATCACTCAGGAAATCTAGAGACGGCCGACAGAAGAAATGCAATTGTTCAAATTGTTATATTAGCTAACAAGCCAACCACTGACTGATAACCTCGAGCCTTGTTCTAATTATCGAAGCAAAAGTTGAGCGCAAAGTTGTGAAATTGGGCTATAAAAAATCGGTGTCGCCTATGGGAATTGATGTTAAAGGTAAATCGATTACATGATTCCGGATGTGAGAGCACTTTCACAACTCAACCGACCACATTTAACGAAATTTTAACCTTTCAACTGCTGTTGTAATTTCCGGACACATGCATGAAACGAAAAGCCATATGAACTGTTAGTTTCAATATCGGCTTCACGTGCAATTAATTTGTGAGCAATTTTTTGCCAACAATTTTTTGTATGCTAACATAATGCAAGCAAAACCGAGCTGCTTTATTTTATTTTTAAAAATGTTAATTAATAAAAAATGTAACGATAGACTTTGATAATGTATATAATTTTAGTATCTTTTCAAAGTGATCTGTAGACAGTTGGTGATAGGTTGATGAAAGGACCTGCTTTTTATTTCCGTTCTTGTTGCTTTGAATCAAAATGTGTTCATGTCTAAACAATGAAGACAAGTCCTTGTTTTTCTTGTAGTATTATAAATGTCAGTTGTAATGGATGAATTGTTGGCTCGAGACTATGTGGAAGCAGCTGTTAAAATACGTGAATGCAGGCAAACAAACCCAGATATAAATAAAGTATTTTATGATACACATATTTTTATACACCGCAAATAGTTTGTAAAAATGTCATAGATCTAAAAACATTGACTCAGGCTAAATTGCTCTAAAAGTATTCACGTGAGGAACAGGTTTTTCTCATTTCAAAGTTTTACAATGGCAGTCTTTATAAGAATTAGAAGCAAAACAATTACTTGGCTAATGTGCGAAGATTTTGATAATAATTGAATATATTTTACTAATAATTACTCACAACGGTAATTATCTTAAAAAACTGCACTTGACCTACTTTGGTTCTGATTTATCTTTTCGATTGTGTTAGTTCGTTGAACATTTCATCCTTGAAGGTTCGTCAGCGAGACTGTTATTAGTGTCTTTGTTAACTTGAAAACTGGGGCGCTATGGTACTGTGCTGGGCGTTTATAGGCCAAGTGACAATTCCCAAATAGATACAATAGTTTAAATAGGATATTACAAGAGCGTCACATAAAACAACAAATGAACAATCCTATTTCCCACAAATGAAAACTAGAAACGTGCACAACCCTTCTGTATCACTTTGTCGATAATCTTCGATACAGAAGCAACAACCGGAATTACCCAGCATGGCGGCAAGATGGTTTCCGTGAGCGAAAGGGACGGTGCATTCATTAATTTGTTCCGTGTCAACGCATATCACAGCAAAGCCATTAATAGGAAGATTATGATTCATCTAATCTCTTAAAACTGGCAGCTACAGTCAAGGCTTAACTACTAATGTTGATGCAGAGATATTGAAGACACATTATATACTTTATAAGTATTAGAAGCCCAAAGGTATATTCCAAAATAATTTCTATACATGTTCTTTCGTCTTTGCTAGTTATATTCTGGGAAACCATAACATGCAATTTGTTTCTACAGGTCTGCAATTGTACTTTAATAAACGTTCAAAGAACATAAACATTTCACCATTATCTTGTCCTGCTGTCCATTGGCTTTTTGTGTTATTTTTTTGCAAGGAATACTGAGAAAACCAAATGAATCTCTGAACTGTGTTTGTAACTTTGTTTTGATAAGATAAAGGAAACGTACCATACTCGGCTCCGTCCTCGCCTTTGCCATCGACCTTCCGCCCAAAAATTTGTATGTGTCTGTAGGCTCGGGTGTAGATCTGTTTGTTCCTTTCAAAAGCCATTTTCCATTTTCCACATTCCTTTGATATTTTGTACCTCTCATCCCAAGCCGCTACACTGCCCAGTTGTTTCTGGTTTCGAACACGAAATGTTAGCGATAATGGCAAATGCACGTGTAAACATCATACACACAACTTACTAAAATTAGTAAGTACAGCAATATTTTTACAAGACCCGTTGCAGCAAGTTCAACAAATTTAACACTTACCATGTTGCACTTTGTCTTTGTTCGTCTTATTTTGCCAGCAATTGCCAAGTTTCTGCAATAATGAGTTCAACTTGTGAGAGGTTATCTAGTTAATGGGCCAAAATCTCCTTATATAAAAATGAGAACTGGGTTAGAGAACACGTGTTATTCTATTAAGTTCATCTAAGATCCTCAACTCACCCAAAAAGAAGCAGATTAGTCAAGTAGACTAAACTTTGCCCCAGTTTCATGTTGATTGATGAATTCACTTTGCGACGATGAACAGCTAAGACAGGGTAAAGTCACTGTACTGAAGCAAGATTCGCGGAAACTGCTTTATATCTCCTTGAGTGGGTGGTAACATTGAAGTTTATTTTGCGCGGCCTGTGTTCTGCAGAAACTGTTAAAATTGACATGGTTTAGCGAAACACGAGGGGGTATCGACAGGGTTTTTGGTTTCATCGCCTGTGCTAAGCGCAACATGATCTACCTTTTGTTTGTCTAACGACAACATTTGAGATTTAACTTGTTTTAATCCTGTCACAGTTACAGCAAAAACTACTGCTTCACTAGTTCTAGAAAGTGTACTAGACTTTGAAAGAACATAAAGCAGTTGGCTTGTCTGGATGAAGAAACGCTTTTATTGTTTTATAATCTGGGACAGAATTACAGTCAAGTTTTAACCAGGTTCATTTTAAAATACTATAAAGGAAAGCTGAAACAAGTGTAGAAGTGCGGTTTGTTTGTCGAATCTCTAATTGCCGAACTTTGCTGAAATTAACTAAAGGCAGACTGAAATGTTCCTGTTTACAATCGGTATTTTATTACGTAATACTTATTCTCATATCTTATCGATTTATCGAACACTGAATACTGACTTCGATTCTTATAAAGAGCCTTTCCTTTTTCCAACTGACATTTCTTAGGCAGTTCAGAACATAAAGTTATCATGGAAAGAAAGTCATCTTGCACGTGCTATGATCCTTTTTCCATTGTTTTGAAGGTGACACAAGCCATGCAGTGTGAAGCCTCGACATCCTTTACACTTCCGCCTGTCCCATGGAGAAATAGAGAAATCTGGCAGGAAAACAGGAAACTAAACATTCTACGTTCACACTCTTTGTCAATTCGCGTGTTTGTTTTGGGAAGGCTGTTCCCAAACGTTTTCCTTTGGTGTTTCCGAGGCCGCTGGTTAAAAAGTACCCTGTAGTTACTTTTAAGATGCGCTGTTCCGCTAGTGACCGCCGTGTTTTTTAAATACACGCCCTGTGGAAAGGTTTTGCGGTCTTCCAATCTAGGAGGGAACTGTGGAAATGATTGCAATGGTTTTATAAGAACTTGGCTTTGAACTATATCCGGACGCTATGAAATATTGTTCATGATAATCCAGTCGAGTTAAGCCCAAATTAACAAGAAGTAATCCTGACGATTCGTTTTGCTATTAAATCTTTGTCAATTGGCCTTTCTCCGCCTCACGTCTCCCGTCAACATATCTTTCTGCACGCCCACATCTCTGATGTCAATAAGCTGCTCACCCTTAACATTTGACCCGGTTTCCTCGACAGAAACCGAGTCTTAGTTCAACGTTATTAGTCTATAAATTAGTCAGCTAAATTTCAGAAACTGCTCCTCCTGCCGAAGGTATTTTAGATTAAAAGTCTTTCAGTATAATGATCATAGCCATGCCTTAACGTACTTAAGATTAAAACACGAAGTATTTCTCTATTTCAACACACGGGTCTATCAGTTAACTGATGAAGTACTGTTAACAGCTTAGCCTTCCGGTTCGAAAGGCGCACAAAACGGTCAAAATGAGGGTTAATAGCCTGTCTGCAAGCCCACGGACTTCATTAGTTTTCACGTGCATAAACATTGTACATAACTGAGAGAATTAGAGTATCGAAAAATTTGAAGAATCAATCATCTAAGGTCCTTCTAACAAAGACGTAACAAATGTTGTTATCCTTTGAGTCTTGTGACTCAAACCACATGATGACATAAAGCGCTCAACACGTAATTTTGTGTCCCCATAATTCGGCCAAGCCTTTATCTGTGGTTACTCAGTTTTGTTCACATCCGTTTTTATTTATCTGATCAGAGAGCTCAGTAATGTTCTAAAACCGTTAGTTTCGGGTGCACAGTTTGAACTGAGACGCTCCCGGTCGATTTGTACAATCGCCCACCCAAGAAGGGGGCTCAGTATAGAAGGAAATAACTCGAAAATAACTGAGGTAACAATGTTTTTAAAGACTCTGGTAAATGTAAAATTAGTTTAAGCTTGACCGATAATGTTACTACTTTGATTCCAGTTTGCAGTTCTATCAGGATGTTGTTCTATTAAAATTAGTATGTTGCAGTATCCATTCGGATTTGCTCGTTAGCGCCTTCATAATCGTATTTCTAATATAATCATACTCTCTGATGCTATCAGAGAATTGAGTTTGAGAAAGAAGGATATGTAAATGACAGAATCTGATCGCGATCGATCAGAACATGTAAAACAACACGAACGTGTACACAAAGTGATTTTTTGGCAGGTAGTGAATTATGAGCGATGGCTTTATTTTAAAACAATTTGTTAGAAAAACTTTACTGTTACTGTTTCGTCTCTCTTCGTTTTTGAGCAGGCGCTCTTTCCCTCGGCAGAAATCACAGAGAAATGAAAAATCGAGAGCTGGATTTTAGTACTGAATATTTCTAGCCATAGCTCGCGATAAAAGCCAGTGAATGGTCTTCAATCACAAATAACAAGTTATGTTCCACACAAAGAACAGATTGTTTTCCAATGACGTATACAAGGTGGTCCGAGGCGACCTAGACGGGGATCTCCTGATAAAATATACTGGTATCGTTTCGTTTGGCTTTGGATGACCCCTTGGCCTTGAGTTGGGTGTGAGTTGGCCAGGTTAGTCACAGTTATTTCTATTTCAGACTATTTCATACCCATACAGATCCGTTATCTCTCTAACTTTTCATCGCAGTTCTTGATCCTACCCGAATTAAACTCAGTTTGTTTTCGGAAGTTGTTTTAAAATACTCTTCAGTGTTTCGTCCGGTGTCCAATTAACTACAATTGCTCCTTTCAGATGCAGATAGAAATTCGTCCCCGTTCAATACAACAGACTTTATTTAAAGAGAGTAACACTGGCCAGTATTCTGAAACTGATAAATTCGTGGCCTTCAATGTGCAATAGGGACAAACTACTTTACAATGCTTCAAATTTGAGACATGACACTGAATACTATTACAGTTGGTGAGCTAAGAAGAAATTACAAGATACGAAATTACATATGAAACTTGAAATTATAGAAATAAATGGGAGGCGGCCTTATGATGAGTAAAGAAAATAGTTAAAAAGCCTGCGGTTAATATTTAGGAAATTTAGCTTTTCTATATATTCTCTATACTATTTTTTAATCCTGTAATCTTATGTATTTAGAACTTATTCTTTGCTGTATTTTATTATATATATTTTTGAATCGTAGACGATGCCTTTCTGATGTCGCCATCACTGCTGTTCCAGTTTGTTAAAAAAAATTGTTCTTACGCTGAAAGTCTGGCCACCTTCTGTAATACGATTAAAACGGGACAGCAAAAGCTTAATTTTCATAAACGAGTTTGTCTAGCGAGTCTAACTGGTCTAATCTTCTTTAAAAATGTTTTAACTTTTATTGAGAGCTTGTATTCCTGATCTGCATCAGTGGATTTGACCCGTCACTGTTGAAACCACAACAACGTTCATTATATTTGTCTTTCATTAGGAAACGTATTTCAATGGGCTGGTTGTTCGCCAATAAACCAGTTCAGTGGCGTCGATCGGTCAGCAGGGCGGTTGAATCCGCAGACAGGCTCAGCACTTACCGACAGAATGACCCGAGAATGGCGGCGTAACTCCGTGTGAAGGCAGGTTTTCTGTCTCGCTTGGATATTGGAAATCTAAATTGTATCCATATGTGTTGTTAGAGAAAGAGAACCGCCTGCATCCCAACCAACAGTGAACTTGGCATGGGTAGGGCGGTGTGTTATCATACTCGCGTTCTTGTAAGAACCAGTTAATTTTGCATGGCTGGGCTCGTTGTTCTTTTAAGATTTAAAAATCTCATGAGGCATGGACCTTCTTGGTACTGATCTCAGAATCAAATTGCTCTTAAATTGTTCCTATTTCTAGAATATATATTCCATACACAGGATTGAACCGTTTCTTACCTGTACTGAAAGCATCAAATCAAATATATTGTTATATGAACAATGAAGTTGATGTCACCGTTTTGAAGACAAAATGTACCTTTCTCGGAATATAATCTAATCTTGAGTTTTACAATTTTATTTGCAAACATTCCGGTGAACTTTATTATTAAACTGGACTCTGTATTTTTTGCCTCAAGTTGTCTTAACTTGTTCATAATTTTCAACAAATTTGATCCTCAGTGTTTTTAAAAAGTGTGTTCTTATATAAAACAAAGCGTATAGACTACTTATAGAGCCATAGGTCGTGTACCATCACTTTTGAAATATATTAATCCGTTTTTTGACAAGTTTTCAGAAGTTGCTACATTGGATAACGTTTTTCGAAAGTTTTCAGAAATAAAGATCCGCATTTTTAAACGTTTCAGTATGGACGAACGGCACAAAGGCACAACTGAAAAGTCTCCATTTTCAACCGAAAACTGATTTACTCATTTAGTGTGAACGATTTCAGGTTCGTGAATTGCATTTTAAAACACAGCATGCATCAGTGATTATTAGTACATGAATGTACTAATGCTGGAAGACATTACAATCTCGAAGAACAATCGCTCGCTTGTTAATGCTTTATAAGTTCAGAAATAACTTTAACTTTAACTTAGCTTATGTAGACAATAGTGAGCTCCAACCAGTCACTTATACTTCCACTCGCTCATCTGGACATACATATATGATACCTATCATTAAGCGTGACTATTATAAGTATTCTTTCTTTCCAAGAACCTTACAGGAGTGGAACAAACTGCCCAGTCATTTTTAAGCAAATCACTTGAATCCTTTAAGGGAGCAATTTCTATGATTTATTAACTTTTTTTACTAGCTTATTACCGGTGTTAAATATTGTTAAATATACTTATATATTTTTTTAACGCAGTCTATAATATTCAGTATTGAATGTAGACTTAACTGGTAAATAAAAATTAAAAAATTAAAAAATAAATATCTGAGCGAGAACGTTGTGCTTGCAATGGACCTGTGTCGGGCGACCATCATAGCAGCTCTTAATGCAGTAGCGATCTTTTCACTGCAAAACCCACTAAAGACGTCACAGACAGCACAAGTAATTAGTTGAAAGTATTATTTTAGAAGCTCTTCCTCCTTTTATGAATATAAGGTTGAATACTGAAAACACTGATGTAATGTTTGATCTACAGATAAATCAATGCAATTAAAAACCCTGGTGAGTGCACCGCCTGCGGACAGAACAATAAAAATTGTATTACAAAACACAGGACCGGTAAGTAATAATAATTCAGTTTCTAAAACGTCAATAATAGGGAAATTGTGCTTGTAATTGTGCTTCTCTTGTTTAACCTCTTTCGGCTTTCTCGTGTAATTTATTTGACATTTTAGCAAAACCCCAATGGTCCAATTTACCCACCATTTGGCTGAACGTGCACAATAATCTCAAAAAACGTGGCCATATTTAGGAAGAGTGGGGGTACCTCCCGTCCTGAGACGAAAAGGAGATAGCAGAAATAAATATTCTTTCAATTTTGACTGGTTTCTGTCATCACTTTAATAGCACAATAGTACCGCAGTTCTCAATATACAGTAGAAGGAAAGACAGTTGTGTGGATTTTTTCCATTGATTTTCCACCTCTAAAAGGGGTCAGGTGGAAAGTTTCACCTGAGAGAGAACCAATCAGAAACACTTTATACGAATGCTTTATAACACAGCTGAAATACGAGTAGATCCGTGTAAATTGCGAATAAAAAACTGATTACTTCTAATATAATTATGCCGGCATATAACAATTTCAAAATCTTCCTCACTCTCACATTTGTAACTCATTATTTGTTGTTAGCAATCAATATACATCGCGAACACGAGCTGCGATCCAGCTATACCTGTACTTCATCATATAGACAAGTACAAGAAGTTAAAAGATGGAGCCAAGTGGGTTCTGGAATTCCCCAAATCATGGTAAGTTGCATCAAAGCACATTTTTGATTTACATCCTTGCCAATTTTCAAAATTTAAAACCTTTTTTTTTCTTTTTGCCATTTAGTGCCGGAGCAACGAGGATGAATTACAGAGGAAGTTGCGCAGTGACAGTGTTCCATCTGTGTTTGAGAACTACAACTCTCGTACGAACCATTTGGTTCAGATTGGAAGATGGTATATGAATAATAATTTACCACAACAGATTAAGGTGGCTCCCACCTGTTTTCTATTTTTCTATGTCACTGAACTTTATGAAAGGCATACTTATATGTCATGACAGATTTCTACCAGTTGTTGGTAACTGGTGTTACAACAACTCTTCAGCTTGTTGACCCTTGCACTCCCACCGTAATTTCTGTTTCCATGGCAACGTTATAGGGTCTCAAATACAACCAATTTTTAGCATTCGACTTCATTTGATGCAAAAATTAGTTCGATGACCCCATTTTTTATTGTATTAAAATTGTTGATACAACAAGTAGAACATTTGAGGAAATTTAAAAAAAATCCTGTGAATCGGTTCAGGCGCCACCGCATATTTCTGAACTTTTAAGGTGGCGCCAAAACCTCTTCACATAATTGTTTTAAAATTTCCTCAAATGTTCTACTTGTTTTGTCGACCATGTTAGCACAATAAAAAATGGGTGTTATCGAACTAATTTTTGAGTATAATTCAGTTGAATACTAATAAACAGTTGTATTTCAGACCCTATAACGTTGCCATGGAAATGGAAATTGCGGTGAGAATACATGGAAAATCAAGTTGAAGAGTTGTCGAAACACCAGTTACCAACAACTGGTAGAAATCTGTCATGACATATAAGTATGCCTTTCACAAAGCTCAGTGACATAGAAAAATGGAAAACAGATGGGAGCCACCGATATTTCTAAAAACTTAAACCGTCTGGATTTGGTGCCACCTTAATTTATTGATAATTTAAGGTAGCACCAAATCTCCCTAAAGTTTCTACTTTTAATTCCAATAACAATAAAACAATAGGGGTCACTCTATGGTTGCCATAATAACCGTAGTAATCACGAAACGATTAAAAAGAAGAGTTACTTAAACACGAGGCCATAACAGCTGGCAGTAAACTGCTATGGTGTGTTACGAGTAAGACATTTATTGAATTTGGTGGTGCAAAATAAGGAAAACAGGTGGAAGCCTTAACATCCAGAGAGCGAGTGTTCGAGCTTGGCCAATCACTTTTTAATATTCTTGGGAAATACGGGTGTTTGCCTTGGCCGATTGTATTGTATTGTGCTCCTAAAAGTGGCATATTACACCGCTGACACTGCTCTCAATTTGGTCAAATTATGTCAAAGTTCACAAATTATCCTCCTAATTTCCAAAGTGTGCTCACGAAATGACAAAAATCAATAAAAATATTCCACAGATAAATAATAACAATTTTTGGCACTGTAAACCTCGGTCTGTAAGTAGAGTAACTCGTTTTTCAAAACAAATTATAACCAATTTTTAGCAAGTTTCAGTTTTAAATTTTTCGTAAACGTTTTTGTAAATTTAATGGCTTAGCTATCTTATTGGATAGATCTCAATTTTACTATCTATTGGTGCAGGAGAAGTCGAAGAGTGTGAGCGTATAAAGGCTTCTTATGCGGCAAGGAAGCTGCATAAACTTGCGGAAGTATTTGGAATGAAGGATGCAACATCAGCTGCACTGGTTATTGTTGTGATAACGGAACTCTTTCTTGTAGCCATAACTATTGGTTTTAAGGTAGGTAGCTATGATGCCATTTCAAGTAAGAAATATTAACTAAAATATTAAAACTTGAGAGGCGACAAACTCTACAGATGAAGTCGATATGTTGATGAGATTCTTGCCCTATAAATGCCTATAGAAGTGAATCGTTTTGTCGCAGCACAGTGCATACTGTTCTAGCACTTTCGAAAAACATGAATGGGATTTTAGCTAAGTATATTTAGGTTTGATCCTTTGTTAACGTATCAAGAAAAGTGTTAAACGGTCCTGCACTTGCGTTGCAAAGGAGCAAGAGACTTCTTTCAATACACACACGCAACAATCGAAAGTCAACTCAAAATGTCTTCGCAGTGGGTTAAAACTTATCGATATCAACTGTTTTTTGTTCATTGCCTAATGGTATTATGAGAGCATTCATATTAGTCTATAACGTATAACATACTGATATGTCAGATCACACTCGCCATTTCCTTGTCTTAGGATGGTTGCATCAAATGTAGATACTTTAAGAAAGTTCAGCTAAGAATTTACAAAAACAAACATGGACACTTAATATCATGTTCGGAAAGAAGCTGGAGATAAAGTCATCGGAATTCTTCCCTGTATGGCATATATAGGAGTCCTCATGTCAACGCAGCTTAAAAAGGGCATTTTACTAATTATTGTCAATAATTAGTGCTCATCGCACAGCTCAGTTCACACACTGATAATAACTTTAGAACATAATTAATTTCTAAAAACATCATTGTAAAATTTAGTCTTGTTTCCATACCTTACTATATTCAAAACTTTCATGTTTTAGTTGGCCAGTCACTGCACACTAACCCGTCGCATTACTTAGTTTCTCATAGACCACCTGAATAAAAATGACAAATGGCGAACGGCGACAGGAAACTTTACTAATAAAGTTAAACAGTGCTTCAAATGTCATAATGTTGGAGACGAGCCAGGGGATGAAGGTAATATAAGTCGCTGACAGTATTTACACGTCACATCCGCAACATAATTTACTGAGGCCCGTTTCAGACGTCGAACTTTTCATGCGCCGAAT
>JANVCH010079435.1:0-15944 GCA_025505405.1 Epizoanthus rinbou | reverse complement strand
CGAACACGCTTCCCCTATCTATTCACAAATCAGCCTCCCTAAAAACCTTTCAATCTGAACTCCAAAACCTGAACCTGCCTAAACTTATCAATGCCAGTCACGTCTATGTCTAACTTGCCGCTGATCGCCAAATTGTGCATTAATCCCCTTAGGGAGGTAGCGTTGAACACAATTTAGGTTTAAATTGGTATTGAAAGGAACTGTTGGTTTCGGGGTTTTTCGGGAAATCTCGCCGTCATTTTGTCAATTAGTATGCACTCATGCGGGGTCGGAATAGTGCAGGATATTCCGAGATAGGGAACCAATCAGATCGCGCGAAAAACACTTTTCACTGGCTTGCTTTTTGCTAATGGTGGATATTCACTTTTTATTTACCAATCAGAGCGCGCGAAAAGTGCTATTTTTTGTTAAATATCACTTTTCGCCCGCTCTGATTGGTCAATAAAAGGTGAACATCTATCCACTATTCACCTTTTTCCATTCATGCGTTAAACAAGACAACATAGCGTTCATTACATAACGATAGTTTTGTTTCAGGAACAAAAGGAGTTTGTAACACGATTTGAAGAAATGCAGGCAGCTGTGTTAAGCGAGTGTATCGAGAAATTTTACGTTTCGGCACAAAAACAAACCGGAAAGTTCTATAATAAAAAGTCGCTCACCTCTTTTCGCGCAGCGTTCTGGTTCTATTTACTCCAGACCATTTTTATTTGTTGAGAATAACCTCGTGAAAATATTGAGCAAGATCTAGAATGGTGACATTGTGCCTACTGTACACACGAGCTGGCAAATTCTCCCGAAGAAGAAAGTGACGGTTAAATGATCCCCAGAAACCTGTGATGGTTATCCAGATGGCTCTTGTTGGCCAGACCACACAAGTTACCCCACAAGCAGAAATGTCTTCCTGGAAATTCAGGATGGCCGGCAACTGCTCCATGGCTGCATTTCTGGTTCCCGGCGGCACACTCAACAACTGCAATTTCAATTTCAGTGTAAATATTCCTGGCTCCATATCAAGTGGCGAGCAGCTGTCAATACTTTTTGAACTTCCTTTTAACTGCATCTGAGAACGATTGCAGTATTTTGTATTCATGAGTTGGAAGAAAAACAAGTCTTCAGATCACTCAGATGACTTGAATGAACCCATGCTACCAGGTATGTGTCACGTACGAGTTTGTCATGTGACTGCTGAAGTTGTTTGTCACGCGTGTTTCTTGTGAAGGCCAGGATGGTGTGTGTGATTATTTTCGCTCAATTTTTTATAGCAACTGGAAATAGATTATTTATTTTCAAGAGTGATATTCACTTGTTGGGTTTATACTAAAACAATTATTCCCCTCAGTGTCGGTGCCCGAAGCGGCTCGGTAAATATCCACCGCTAGTCACCTCCACTTCGGGGAATAATTGTTTTAAAAGTAGTAGTATCTGCCCGAAAGTTTATAATTCTGCCATTCGGGCGGCGTAACGCTATGCTAGCGAATAATCACGCTTGTTGTTGGCCAGTGTCAAACATGTACAAGTATTGTTGCCGTTCCAGGCTAACGGTACAGTAGTTACGAGTAGTTGCGAGTAGTTACGAGTAGTTACGAGTAGTGGCGAGTAGTTACGAGTATAGTTGCGAGTAGTTACGAGTAAAAGTTTACCGTTATCTTTCCATTTAGTTTTCAGAATGGTGTCTTGCTGATCAAGATTATCAACAACTACTCCACCATTGAAGGAGCTGATTATGTTTCGCAGGTAAGTTGTGATTGCAGTGTATTTATTGTGTCTGTGTGTGTCGGCGCTTATGCACATGCGTGCGGATGTGTGATTGCATGCTTGTGTATGTTTGCGTCTGTGTATAAGTGCGTGCACATGTCTGTTAGTGTGAGTGTCTGCCGCGTGAGTGCTCGAATGTACATGTGTGTCGGCGTGTATGAATGTGTGCGCGCGTGCGTGCAGAAATGTGAATACATACTTGTGTGTTTCTGTATTAGTGTCTCTGTGTGTGAACATATGTCTGTCTGTGTGTGTTTGTTGAGTGGGAGGTATTAAAGGGTGTTGGTCGTGGTGTTCTGGTTCACTGTTGGCACATGCTATATGCGAATTCCCCAATACAGGTACCCGCTTTTTTATATGTTCATACTACATCACATATTGTAGCGCTTATGCTTTTTGTCGTGTTGTCTCCAACTGCAGGCTCCGACACCCGATAGAATGAAGACACTTACTGAAGCTTTCAAGGCAGCAGAGGAAACATTTCATATTCCTACTACGATGCTGAGGTTTGTACTGCTTACATGTTATTTATGGTACACTATAATACATGTATTATCTGTCTGTCTATCTGTCTGTTTCTCTGTCTGTCTGTCTGTCTGTCTGTCTCTGTCTGTCTGTCTGTGTGCGTGTCTGCTTGTCTGTGCTGAACGTCTGTCTGTAGAATACTGCAAACATGTAGAGTGCTGAACAATGAGTTTTTAAAGTTTAGGTTTTATAATAGTATGTATCTATCTCATCAAACATTAACGAAATTCTTCCGAATATTAGAATGAATTATTAACTTTATCCAGTAAATGGAAATACAGTCGCATATGCATGGAATTGCAATTCGACTGTGTTTGAATGCATCGCAGTACTTCTTATAGTTCACACTCTTTCCACCCAGTTTTGGTATGAAGAGATCGCAATTTACATCTAATCTCATTCCTGGTTGTTCGTCTTGCAGTGCAAGTGATATTATAAATGGTAACGTGGATGAATATTCTCTGCTGATATACGTCGCGCTGCTGAGAAAAAAGGTACAATAAATATTGTAAACAAAGACAAATTAAAGACAAATCAAAGACAAATCAAAGACAAATCAAAGACAAATCAAAGACAAATCAAAGACAAATCAAAGACAAATTAAAGACAAATCAAAGACAAATTAAAGACAAATCAAAGACAAATCAAAGACAAATCAAAGACAAATCAAAGACAAATTAAAGACAAATCAAACACAAATCAAAGACAATCAAAACAAGACAAGATCTGGAAAGGATAGGAACACCTTTAGGGATTAGGTAGAAAGTAGGAACATCTTACTTCTAAATATTATTAAGTTGAAAAGGGCTTTTGCAGGGACCGAGAGAGTTTAAGAACTGATCTGGTACTGCCGGACTTAACTCAAACTCGTGTGTGTTCTGTTCTTTTTCAAATCAAATCTCTAAGATGGATTCCTTCATGGGCAAATTGTGGTGCTGTCAGTTTCTTGTTTCATAGTACAAATGAATGTTCTTTTATTTTTAAAGCACTGTGTTTCTCGTTGAAGAATATCGTGCTCGGTTTGTGCAAGTAAAGGGAGTTAGTCTGGTTTTTCTGGCCATACCTCAGGGTTTATATTCGCTCACAATACTAAATATATTGTTAGGAAATAGTTGTACTTTAAGAATATAGCACTGATATAAATATTAGCCAATATGCTTGTTTTCAGGTTGTCTTCTCTCTGTATAGGCATTTTTAAGTTTAAAGTTTTGGGGCTTCTCTTGGTGAGAAGGCTTCCCATGAGTAAGGGCGGTACTGTATATGTATCGCGGAAACTGATTTTACCTGTCTTTTTCAATCGTCTCGCTTTAGTAGTGATATTAGTACGCATGTTTCCGCGTCAACACGTTCACAGTCTGTTTTTTTCTCTAACCAAGATAACAGCTTTGAAATCTAAAGAGCTTCCAAGAGAACAGGACACTCCAGTGATATCAGCGAATGGTGCTGTCACGACCAGTGAGGTACTCGCAAAGACACCCCCGAGAACTCCTCTGGTTAAACCAGTTGGCTCACCATGTAAGTACTACATATTAATGGTATCGAAAGCTTGTCTCAGCCACTCCAAAAACTACAATTTCCCCAGCCCCAAAAGCACCAGCTCACATGCAGGACGTCCCGATGTCCCTTCCTACCCCCCCTAGCTTTTTTAACCTTTTACTGCTGATACATTTTACAAACCTGGCCCTGGTTGCTCGAAAATTGGTTAGCGTTAACCAATGGTTAAGACAAATTTTAAATTTGATTTTTTCATCTAGGAATACGTAATCCGGTGTCTATAAAGTATTATTGAAATATTCCTCAGAAACACCATTACGTAAAGCTGATATGAAAGCCCAAATCAGTCAATAAGTGAGTAAACCCGATCGTGGGTTAAAATCTTAACCATTGATTAACGTTAACCAACTTTCGAGCAACTGAACCCTGGACGTCAGCCCATTCAATTTCCTTTTTACTTGTTTTGTATAGTGTCGCCAAACACTTTGAAGAGTTTAGTGGAACAACAGGCAAAATCTCACGCAGCCATTCAGGTACGTCGATTTGAAAATCGAGTTTTATTTCATTCTGGACGGTAATATTTGTACTGGAAACTTCGCCATTTGTAAGTGTTTACGGAGCAGCCCTGTTTTAGATAGCTGAAGATTGTCAGGCAAAGGTTTTGTCAATCGCTATTGTAATGAAAAGAAAAATACGTTAACGTCAGGTGCAATACATGAGCTGGTATACACTCAGAAACATACTTACGCACACAAGTGTACAGCAAAGCCTTATTTGGTGGCAAGTGTTTTGGGAGGATTTAAAACTAGTTGTACTGTAATCTTGGTTGCATGTGACGTCATAGTCGCCATGTTGGTGTACAATAACGTTTGAGTTTTAATGACTTTCTTTTGTTCTGTACACCAACATGGCCACCATACCCTTTGTCATTTGACTCTCTATATATGGATTGAGTGAAACCAGCAATTGTTGAAATCATATTGGTTAACTATCTGGTTGAGTAGACATATGCCCGCCACAAATCAGCCTAGTTTCATCAGGTGATAAATAATCTTGACTTGTCGACTAGCGTGTTGCGAACTCTTACAAGATTGATAATGTTCTCCAACAAATTTGACACAAATTGAAGTCTGCAGTCCTTTGACAAAAATCGGATATTTTACTGTTTCGAATCATTATGTTAATGCTAAAGACTGGTTTTCTTGTACAAAGAGCGCGCGTACTACTATTAAAGTCCAAATTTCTCAGAATTAACAATGTATTCTTGGTGTCTTATTTAAATTTGTAAAAGAACAAAAAATATATATTGACCATTTTTTGTCAATCCGTGAAACAGTGGAATCAAAATAAGAACTCTCTTCCGCAAAGCTAAGCAAACTTACAATAAAATATCTCTCGTACAGCGAGACTCTTTGGTGTCATAATTTAGAAAGCCCTTAAAGTGGTAGAAATAAACATGGAGAGGGCAATATCGTTAGATTATTACCATTTGGAAGCAAGAGGTCGTTTATCGACTCAGGAACTATATTCCTTTAAATATCTGCCCTCCCTTGTGATACATGATTGTAGATGGGTATTTCTCAATATTTTAAACAGATGCATCTTTCACATTCTCTTATCTCCTATTTTCAAAAGTTTGCGTTTTCAAAAGATAATTTGTCTAGACGGAGACGATAGAATTGCGTTTTCAAAAAGGCACACTTTCCGTTTCGAGACCGTTTTCGAAAATGTTGGTTTTCTCTGCAGTTAGCATCGTTGTCTCGTGGGCGGGACATGCAAAGGCAAAGATGAAAAAGGCTCCGTGTGGGCCGGGCTTATTAAAGACTACTGAATATCTTTTCTGATTTTTTGCCAGACAACCGAGTCTATTTCTAGTCCAGAAGGAAGTGAACCCTGTTTGAGTTTATGATGCGTGCGTTATTTGACACTATGACGCTTGTATTCAGCTAGATTACCAGCATGAGTTCACTTTATGTGCACTATACAGGGTATTACATGTTCAGCTCCATTTCATCCGGAAAGTGACATTGTCAAATTCATTGTCAATAGAGATCATTTCACTTGACTGTTAAAGATTGATCAGAACAAAATGCTTGCGTCAGCGAGTCACGCGTCAATTCTCATATTTGATTGGTTGCCAGTACTCAACTCTCTAATTTTATTGGTCAAAAACTGCATTGACAATGCAATGACAATGCAAATGACAATGAGCGTTTGACAGTGAAGCGAAATCGTCTCTAATGTTTGATCACAATTGACTATGAGCGAATGATTACCGTGTCTTGTCACGAGACGGGACCTGATTGTCACAGATACAAACCGCGAAGTTCTTTGATACAGTATACAATAATGAGACGACCCATTCGGTGCTATTCAGTGTACAATTATTCTAAACTTATCTTGGATCATGCTACTTTTTTTACAGCTATAGGTCCCCCGGCCCCCCCCCCCCATTGAGTCGGGTAAAGAAGGGGGTGGGGGCAGGGCTTGCATTCCAATAGTGTCAGTCCATGATTATTGTACGTTCCAGTATGTTTTAACAAGCGAGAAATATAAATGATTTGTTTTGTTTTCATGTCGCGTCCAGTACATTTATTGGAAGATTATTAACGTAAAATGAACTTCAGTTCCAGTTGCAATAAATTCATTATTTCCTTTATAAATTAATTACAATAGAATACACTGTCCTCAAATCGCAAGGCCAAGGGCTAATCAGGGCGGCGGAAGTGTTTTTGTTTAAAGTAGTACAAATGTAATTATATGTACTGTATATCATGAGCAATACTGAGTGAAACAGAAAGGAAAAAATATTGTGCTAGTAGAAATATAAACCTTTAATAGGGGCCATAAAAAAAGAAATCAAAGAATTAAAGCAAAATGGAAAATAGAAAAATCAACTTAAATTGTTATGAGATACTTTCAGTTACATGTACTGAGTTGATGTCGTGTCCAACATAGAGTGGATGGGTATACGTCAATTTTAATGTAACGACGTTAGTTTCTCTGATACACGGAGCAAATGGTATAGACTCGTGACTGTATATAGAGAACTCGTTACTATGTTAATCCTCAATTTACGTCAATTTGTCAACAACATGATCCTGAGAGTGAATCAATTAACTTTGATTGCAATAAGATAGGCTTCTTTCATCTTGGAGCACGCCAGGTTATTAGTCACACAAAGCACATTGTACGCTTTGTAGGAAGCTCTTCCGTTTGAAAAACAAGCCCAATGTAGCCACACTATATTCTATACTATACATTAGATTAATGTCCATAAGTATAAAGAAGTAATGACATGCCAGCGAGTAGTTTTCGTAAATATTTTGACAAGAGTAGTTCCAGTCCATTCTATCGAAAACAATCCTAAATGCTTTGGTTGACAAGATGCTTTGTAATCTTTGTAATTCACTGGTCCGTATCAAGAACCAACTTAGGAATAATAAAAGGCTTGCTTGCAATATAGTTGAGCTCTTTATACCAGGCGCTATTCAGAAAAGGAGCCACAGTCCATATATCGTGACATGAGCTGTCTTTATACGAAGTCCTCTGAATCAAATGGCTTTATTTCTTTACAAGTGCGTAGTTTCATATTTATAATACCCCTATCTGCATATGAATACCTGCCCAGCTATATATACACCGTAGCTTACTTCGTTTCTATTCAGGCATTACAAGAGCAACTGAAAGCGGCCACATACTCTCCGCTTACCCCAAAACCGTCAAAGGTAAGAACCCTTAAAGGATATACAAGTATCTTATCTGTTAGCGATATCTTTAAGAGTTGGGCGGTCATGCAGGGTTGTAAATGGCAGTAAAAGCTCGAAGGGTCCAGAGAATCTTAGATAATACTTCTAACCAACCTTTTTCTTATACATGCTGAGTTGTCACTTTGTTTTCTTGTATGAAATTTGGTTTTTAACAAAGTTTTTAAAATTAACATCAAAAGTATACTTTCAGCAACGGATGGATTTCTGAGAAAATATCTATCGATAGTCTGTGTTTTAAACAATGTGCCTAATAGAGATTCACCGATAAATTTTATTCCCATAGTATAGTAATTTAGGTTAATCGAGGAATGAAGGATTTCAACGTGGGATTTTAATACAGATTTGGGATTTAAGAACCTAATTGTGTCTGTCGTCATTTGATCGAGTGCAAATAGAATCGTAACCAGCCGAAGCGAAAGTAGTTTGGAAGCGTGACTCGTATTAATCATTAGCAATCAAATGGATATCATTGATTAGTCAAGAAGATTCGCGTTTTCCCATTAGAATCGAGTTCTAAACAGTGTATTTTTCTAGACTCTTGCCGTGTCGTGATTTCTGGGTTGTTGATCGTGAGTTTCATGTCTTGGAAACCTAAACGCATTTTATGGTATTAACTTCGACTTTAATAAACGCTTTTGGAATACTCTCTAAACATTTTATTGTTTCTTTTCCAAAATGTTCTCTGTTTCTATTCTGTTTCTATTACTTTTGGATTTAAGGATCGGTTTCTTATGATTTTGGCAGGTATAGATTTGGATTAATTTTTTATTGTGATAGAAGTTGTCATGTGAATGACTGTGGAAGTTAGTTTCGTTTTCTTTTTGCAAATTGTCCTTGTCATGTTTAGTGACACTAATTTATGTCATTTGTAAGTACTTCTTAAGACCATAAAGCATAGTCAGACTAACACTACAACTACACTCTACAGATAGTGTGGCTCAGTACTTCATCTGGAATACTATTTTGATGAAGCATCGGAAGTTGTAAGATAGCCAACTTCTACAAACTGTTTTGGAAAAACAAGAAATGATTTGCTCTGTGTCTTTGTAATTACACTTTTAAAACTGTTGTTTATCATGTCGACATTCTCACGACCCCGAAATGTGACCTTTTTTGTGCCTCCTTTTACCCCCTTGGGCCAAAACAACATAGTTTGAGTAGCGGGTGCATTGTCTTCAATTGGCTTCCTTTCAGCGATCACAATTGCTAATTTCAGTGTCATTGTTATGTCATTTTTTCACAGCAGAATACAACGACACTAATGGCGCCAGCGCAAAACAAAGAACAAGACTTGACGGAAAACAACCAAGAGTATATTGGTTCAACGTTACCAAGAGATTTACAGTTTCTTCTGACTCTCGAGGACCATAATTCGTCAAACGACAATGAGAAACCAAGTGAAGAAATGGAAGGGAAGGGCAAGAAACAAAGGGTTACCAGTGTTGATCGACACTTCATGGAGTTTATCTTAGACGCAGTACAAAAAGGCTGTATTAACGATGACTTCATCGATAATGAGTTGCTTGAATTAACACATTCGGAATCAGCGGAGATCCTAAAGGATAAAACAAACACGTTACAAGAACCTATTGCAAACGAGGCTGCAGATACAATGGAAAAGGAGGAAACAGATGACAACACAGCAACAACAGGAGGCTTCCAGAGAGATCACGAGAACGAATTTAATGAGTTGCACGAGGAGAGTGCGGACGACAAGGAAAATACTCCCCAGCTTAAACGAAAAGCTCACGAGGAACACGAGAACCATCAGACGACGCCAAAGTCGGCGAAACGTGTTCAGTTTACTGGACTTGATGACGTGTTCGCTGACCAGTCGGCTAATACTGAGGAGTCCTCGAGCTCCGATCCTGAAGAACACAAAAAGGAATCGTCAGTCGAACAAGACCATCCAGCTGATCAAGTTAACCCCACTGTTACCTGGGCAATGCTCAATTCCAGAACTGTTCAGTCAGAAGGCGAGGTTACACCGAATTCATCTACTCAGGATGCAACACCGGATTGTGCTATACCGCTGACTCCTTGTACAGAAGATGACAAAGGGGTGGATGGGGACGTGGAGAACAGCAGTGTGGTGTCTGAGGATGACCAGTTTATGGCGTATTTGAATAGCATTGAGCAATCTGCCCTTATGTACAAACTACAGGTCGAAGAAGCTAAGATTGACACTCTGTTGACTTTAAAAAGAAAACTTGAAGACGCTTTTGAGGGAACACCGCTGGAGCAGGTACCATTAAAGTTCCGTGAGAAACTTCACGACATTCTTCATCAGGTTGCCGAACACCAAATGACGAAATACCGAGACTTAACTGCTGAAAGCGAAGCTGAGTTGAACCGCAGTGAGAGAGACTATATCAGTCGTCTACAGAACGAACTAGACGAACTTACGACTGAAAATCGCGATATCAAACAACAACTTGAAAATCTAATGGCAAGTGAAAAGGAATATGCCGAGCTGAGGACGAAGATAAAGGAACTAGAAGAGGCCCTTTTCACAATGAAAAGCCATTATCAGTACAAAAGTGGAGAGAGCGAGTTCCTAGCGGAGAAAATCAGCAGTCTAGATAAAGAGATTCTTGGAATGCGAATGGAATACGAACAACAACTGCTCGAACTTAGAAAGGAGAACATGGAACTTCAAGAGATCTGCATTGAGCTTGAAAACGAAAATAGAGTGTTGACACAAAATGGAGATACCAGACCAGCTGCTGGCAATAAAAGACTGTTTCATGCACCAGAGACCAACAGGTACGAAATTCTTCAAGAAGAAGCATATTTAGATCTTCAAGGAGAAAACGATAATTTGCGAATACGTCTCGAAGAATCGGACAAACAGGTGAAATCCTTGACAATCGCCTCTGAAGCCGACCAAACACTTATTAAGAGCCTAGAAGGCAAAGTTCACGATCTGGAAGGAGCTTTGGCGCAAGCGCAAGAAAGTCACAGCGGAGTTTTATCAGAGATTCACGAAAACCATTTGCAACTTTCGTCCACTAGGGCTCTACTGTCTGGATACAGAGAAGAGGTTGAAGCAATGCGAAGAGAAAATAGATTGCTAAAATCCACCCTAGAAATGTCAGAGAATGAGGTAAAAAACCAAAATGAAAGACTTCAAAAACGGAGTGAACCGTGGAAGCAAAACAAGAGAGAGATCTGGAGAGAGATTCGTGAACTCGAGAACATTCTGAAAGATGTTCATAAAGAGAAAAAGAACATTGAGAAGAAATACGTGCATTTCAAGATAGAAAATGAGCAACTAAACGAGTCGCTAAAAGAGTTGAACCAAACCTTATCCACGGACAATAGTCCCACGGGGAGCCCCACACGGGCAATTTTTAGCAGCCCAAAGTTGCACAGCTCACCGTTGTCACCTAAGTTCACTAAAGACGGAATGTTGACTGAAGCCGGTAGACAGACCACTGTTATATCGGCGTGGAAGAAGAGTCTTGCGGACGACACCGCTGACCGATTGTCCAGTGGGAGCACCGAGAACTCGACATCTGAAAGGTCAGTTTTGTTCATTAAAGATGTTCAGACTTGAAGATTACATTTAGAGTTCCTATAGAAAGTCTCAGTATCTGAATTCACAACGGAAACCCTGTCGTGGTTGAAGTGTTGGTTGGTCAGTCAATCCCCTCCACTTTTCCTTATTTACCAAATATAAACGCGTTAACAGAACACAGTACAACTTCAAATAGAAAATTAGGAAAGTATAATGCAAGTTAATTGTAGCTCTACTACTGTATCATCAAATATATACAAATTTTCCTGAATATTGAAATGAATTATAGATGTGTTTCACACCCTTATACATCTTCCCCTCCTCAGGAATAAGCCCCTCCTTTCCTAAGCCCATCTAAAACCCCTTACGAGCAAGTAACCGGTATTTCATAGCAATTCAAATTTTCAAATGTTCCCAGAAGCAAGACTATAATTTGTTTGCCCTTGTTCCCTTAGGATTGTGAACGGCGTTGTTGACAACAAGGACCTGAGCATTTCTTTATTGGAAAAGAGTACCGGAACACTCTCTGATGAGGTAATTATACATGTTTTATTCTGTCTTGCATTTTAAGTACTCTTGGTTTTCCACGTTGTTCGAAAATCCTTTCTCCAGTTGCAGTTCATTAGACCAGTGCGAGTGAGCGTTCAGTTATCACGCAACACTTTAAAGTTAAAATAAGTCACATACAGTATGCAGCGTGACCAAGTTAAGACAATGTTATTTCTGACGGATATTTCTGTACGATACATACTATGAGGTGTTACGTATAGGGAGTTTTGAACCAGTAGGCGAAAAACGACACATATTTCCATCACATGGTTTATCGTTCAACATTGTGATCAACCAGTCGCGAACTGTTTGAGATTACTAGTAAGCTATTAGGTTCAGATCATCTCGAAGGTAGGCAAGACAACCATCTGTTGTTATAAAACCTCTTGAGAAGAAAGACTTTGCTTCTTATTATTACACACTGCATAGAAGTGCAGATTGACGATTAGTCAACGCATCTCAGAGCACTCTGTTTATGTACCTGTTTTCTCTCAACATATTGATTTTTGCATATATTTCTTTCCCCTCGTTTTACTGCTCAAACTGATAACAACATCAATTTCTCTGCAGCTCAAAAGTCTTCGTACTCACGTCGGCAGTCTAGAGGCTGAGAAAGCTTCAATACTAAAGGAACTGGAAATCATCAGGAGTCCGAGAACTGCCACGTGATCTCCTTGTCATGAGAAGAGGGATACTTGATATTAGCACAATATAGAAGACTTGTGATGTGGGTGTCGTGAGTGAAGAGAGACCGCGACTGACATCCCATTGTATACTGTCCAAGAATGGACTGAGAAAACAAGGATTGTCTCGAAATATCGTGATGGTTAATGGCTAATAGCTGACGAATTGTAACAGTGACAATCAGTGTTATATGTAGCATTGATCATGCGCAATCGCAAGTCAGAGTAGAAACATTTGTTTAGAGTTGAAGTTAAAGGAAGGAAGTGATGGCCTCCGGCTGATTTTCACAATTGAATGTCGTAAACAAACACTACTACCTATATTCCCTTTAATAGAAAGCACTCTTTGTAATTAAACAAACACAAGCACCATCGTCACGTTTGCAGTGTATCACGGGTAAATACAGTCTTCCAAGAAAGGTTACGTTTAATTATAATTTACAACTTCAAAGTTGTCATAGTTGTCATATTTGTCATAGTTGCCATAGTTGGCATAGTTGTCATTCCACTACCGAATAGACTGGTGTTCGGGAGCTAAATGCTTTGCGATTTTAGAATTGTGAATGTGGCCCTTTTACTAAGGTGGTATGAATGTTTTTTGCGAGAATTGCACCAGCATGCTTAAGAACGTGTTTACATACTAAATAATTTGAGCCCAGGCAGTCGAGTAGAGCATATTCGTAATTTCCGCTTTTATGGTAAAAATCATTCAATAACGAAATTCGATAATCAAAGTGTTACTAATTAGAGTTAATTACAAATAATATTTAATTATAACCAATGATAGCAATAATAATAATAATAATAGTAATAGCAATAATAATAATAATAATGACAATGATAATAGTAACAGTTATATGTCATAGGAATGCACAATCCTAGTCCGTTTTCTCTCCTTTATTCTTGGCGTTTCAAATGATTTAATAGGACATTTGCACGATGACATCATTTGACTACAACTACCAGAATCCTTTGTGCCACTCCTTTGTCCATGAAATTAAGGTGATTGTTTTCATACTCTCAAAGGATTTTGTTGATCTGAATAAGAAAGGAAAACTGAAAAGGATGCTGGTAGTTGTAGTCTGATGATGACATCGTGCAAATGTCCTATTACTCGAGTTGTTACACTGTAAAGATACAATTTTTCATTTTGCCACAGGAAGCGGAGATACGGACGGAGGAACAGAAGGAGGCACCGATGGCGGAACGGAAGGAGGGACGGATGGTGGAACAGATGGTGGAACGGATGGTGGAACAGATGGTGGAACAGATGGTGGAACGGATGGTGGAACAGATGGTGGAACGGATGGTGGAACAGATGGTGGAACGGATGGTGGAACAGATGGTGGGACGGAAGGTAGAGAATGTTTCGCTAGTGGTTAGGTAGAAAAATCGTGAAATTTAAAAGGAACCGGCCGAGCGAAAGATGTGGTTACGTAGGGTTCAAAGCAAATATGACTTCATAAGTTTGTACTGACAACGGAGATAAGGATTTAAGGGGCAACGGAGAGAGGGACACGCAGCAGAATAGGTACAGACAGTTAGAAATGAAGGGATGGGAAGGAACGGGAAGTAGAGGAAAAATGAGAGGCGGTGAGAGAAAGGAGGAAGAATATTTTTGGACAACAATGTCTGTGGCTGGAATAAATGGGAGGGAGATATTAGAAACGATATTTAAGAAGGTGTGCACAATATGAAATTTGCCTTATCCACTGGGTTTCTATGCGTAATAAAAACAATCTCAGTTGAATCTGATGCATTTGAATGCAAAGTTTGCATTGCGCATGCTCTTGCCTAAGTTTTTTTTTATGATCTGTTCTACTTGTAGAAATTTGTGAGGATTTGGATGAAAACTGCAAGCATTGGATCGTCTACTGTGACAGCAATACCTATGTGAAAGAGAATTGTTTCCAATCATGCGATAGGTGCTGATTGAAACCCAGGTAAAGTGTTCCAGGGTAGTCCAACACATGCTTGTTAGAAATATATGTTAGGAGTTCGTGCAGAAGTGTTACAAATAATTACTAAAGGCAAAAAATGTTAAATATCTCAAAAAGCAAAACATTGTTGACAAATTATCATCTTCAGTGCTATGATCATAGCTTTTAGCTTTTAGGAATCATTTTTGAAATGTTGTAGCGATTAATCATTAAGAAAATCTTCATAAATGTTTGAAAAATTGCTGGAAGAGTACTTGATAATAGCGTCTTTTTAGCCGGCCTTGTTTGCTCGATCTATACAGTAAGTTATGGACTGATTTTTTCCTTCCTTTTATGTCCAAGCACAAAGCGCGGAGTATCCATACCTTACCGTACGGACCGAAAAAGAGGTTAAGGTGTTTGTTATGATCATTTTAACCTAAATGTTGTTTGCAAAAACAAAGCTCAAGAAAGTAAACAAATAACAACCACTCGAGAACGTGAGGTCCGTATGGCAACATTTGGACCTAAAATTGACCAATCACAGCGCGCGAAATTAATTAGCAATATAAGATATATTTAGCAATTATTCTCCGAAGTGGAGGTGAGTAGCGTAGGATATTCACCGAGCCGCGAACGCGGCGAGGTTAATATACTATAGCTGCTCACCGACACTGAGGATAATAGTTGTTTTAGCATATACCAAACTAGTGAATCAGTGAATTATTATTATTATATATGTAATCGCTGAAAATACCTTTTTTTTCAAAATAGTACGTACCGCCTCGTATATCTATTTCGGGAAATCTCGATGCCATTTCGTGAATTAGTGTGCACTCATGCTAGCTCGGAATAGCGCAGGATATTCCGAGATAGGGGACCAATCAGATCGCACGAAAAACACTATTCACTAGTTTGGTATATGCTAAAGCTTTGTATTTCTTACTATTTGTGTCACTGTAATTGTTTATGTTACAAAGCTAGCTAGTTATAAGATACACTGAGCATCATAGTCCACTCTATAATTCAATGCAGTTCTAACCAAGATTACGATAAGGCAAACTCGTTTTGTAGGTATACCGGTATACCTATAAAGGTATACAGCTATTTCAGAAAAAAGTTTGACAGTAAGAAATAGCGAATACCAATACCGAAATAAACTAAGGATTGTAAAATGTTTAGAGTAAATACACAATTGCGCTGCGGAAAGGATACAGTTTAAGCTAAATGGCATCTAGGGATTTGAATCATCCAACGTCTATTAAAGATCTCCACTGCAGCAACTTATCTGTATTCAAATCTTTTAGAAACCCACAATTCCTTTCGGTCATAGTATTCACTATTTTTGGAAGAGGTCGAAATTTGAACACATTCGATAGCTAATGGGAAAATCGCAATTTCCTCTCCGCAAAGCAGGACGGGTGCTCTCATTTTCTCAAATATTGATATATTTGTATTTATTTATCAACAAAATTCATCAAGGTTCCCTTCTGACTTCTTCCACTTTTTACTTTGCAATATGTAGAGTTACCATAAGTCATTTCCTGCTTGGTATTACATTTTAACTGTCTGTATGTTTGCTGTTTGTTGTATCACAAGGTCAACTGACAATAGAAGCGAATATTTGTGCTCATGGATTGGATACGACATGGAAAAATAAACAGTTGATGCACAAACGGAGCATCAAATTCTCTAAATATTATAACTTCAAATCTGCCTGATATTC
>JANVCH010079324.1:0-15951 GCA_025505405.1 Epizoanthus rinbou | reverse complement strand
CCGCCAGGAGCAGAACGTACTGGAAACCGGAATCGGAACGACATACTTCCAAAATCTAGATATTGGATGCAAATATGCTTGCTGTCTCGCTTCGCTCGCCAGCAATTATAGCCAATGACCACGAGGATCATTAGCATCAGATAACCAACGATGGTGATAACGGATCACCACACCCATATAAATGTTTAGTCCAACCCTCGACATCATTTCGACAGTTCAATCATCTCAGTTCAGTTTCCAAAGTCCACTTCAGAAATTAGTCCAACCCGAAAATCCAGTCCAATTCAATTTTTACCTACTCAATCTAGAGTTGACGCCCTATCGTGCTCTCCCTCAAGCAAGCAAACACGTGCACAAATACATGCAGACATATATACGTATATACACGCACCTTCTACACATGCATACTCAAATGAAAGAGCGAGAATTGATCGTGACAGCTTATATATATGAAAAACGCATTGAAAGCTATTTATAAATACGTTCTTTCAGTACCTAATATACACCTGCCCATTGTGTCTTTCTAGCTCCATGCTAACAATAGATTCAAACTTCATTGAACAAAAGGAAAGCTTATTAAAGTTAGGCTTCTTGCGCTAAGAGATTTTTTAAGGTCCCAGAGGAAAAGAAGATAAGTCTAAATATATATATATAAATATCGAACGATGGGTATAATTTAATTACTATATTGATTGGAATTACAAACAGACGTTTGAGTGGTTACAGGAACATTTCGACTTAAAGCTAGTTTAAGAATGTCGAGAGCACGAATGCCCCCCTGCAGGGCAAAGTTCAAAGACACAAGTCAGGTCTTGCACAGTAACGTTCGCGAGGGAAGACATCTTGAGCAGCATTTGAGTAAAATCACTAACGCGACTGTACGAAACATCCAGAAATTAGAAAATGAAATGGCCTCTCTACGCGACGAATTACTTGAGAACCAGAAAATAGTTGGCACCAGATCCGCTATAAGAAGAGTTTATATTGGTCACACTGAATGTAACAAGACGCAACCAGAAGATAAAATGCCTGATGCGGATTTACGAGCCGCAAAGGCGGAAAAATCACCCAGCGAGGTACATAAGCAGCAACCGAGACGTCATTCTATGGGCTTTTTAGGGCGTGAAGCGGCATTGACGCAGAGTCGAATTCGAAATTCCAGCCATGTGGCAACACGACATGAATCGAAAGAAGATCCTTTTCAACTTGAAATGAAAACGCCCAGAAATCGGCGATGGTCCCTATTTTTGCCTAGAGATTCCCTGAACCAGCTAAACCACAAGTCAAACTCAACTGCACAAGCGGGATTACGCGTCTTTGCAAAGCAATTTACGGGTGTTAGTAAAGAAGAACCAGTTAGGCTAACAACAGGTCTTGTGAAATCAAGGTGTCCGCGGCGTTCACAGAAATCTGCTCAAGTTGAAAGTGTAAGAATAAATGGACGCAAATGTGTTGCACGATCGCGTTCTGAAACTTCATTCCAAGCTATAAGAAACACAAAATATACATCCCCGCCACGGTCTGACAAATTCAGCAGAAGTGACATCGCTGATAACTTGCGTCAAAGACAGGGAAGACACTCCGTGCCAAATGCACATAATCTTGCTAAACTTTCGATTACGGAAACGTCACACAAGAAACTTACCGCAAAATTGCCAACTTCTGAACACAGATCTCCGGACAGAAGCAGGCAAATGTGCAAAACGATAGGCGAAGGTCAACGGGCCAAAAACATGATTACTCGAGAAGCTAAACCAATCGGTCATAGTAAACGGGCAACAGCAGTAATAGAAATGAGAAGCGTGAAAGAAAGCGACAGTGAAGAAGTGGATAAATGGAAAAGAAAAGAAGAGAAAGAGAAAGAGGAAGAGAAAGAGAAAGAGAAAGAGAAAGAGGAAGAGGAAGAGGAAGAGAAAGAACAAGAGAAAGAGAGAGGGGAAGAGAAGGAGGAGAACAAAAATGTTGAAGATGATGTAGATGGATATAAAGATGTCTTTTACGTTGCAATTTCCTCTACTGATAGTGATAGTTCTACAGGAGAGTTTGCGTATATACCAAAAACAACTTTGAGAGAGAAAATGGAAAAATTCTTCTCCGATTACCCCTCGGAACCAGAGACTCCGTTTGATCCGGATTTATATAGGTTCCTTGCTTTATAACCGTAACATGGATTTGCAATTTGCCCTTGAGCCAGGTGATCTAGTGCACTGTTTCTAAAGGGGAAAATCACGGTTCAGTGGTACAATGCAGTTGCTGTTTACAAGATTGCTACAAGTACAACTCGTCACATAAATCACTGCCAAAACCTAATGAAAATATACTGGTTTGATCACTAAGGAAGATAATAATGATGCATGGCGACCTGCAGTTGGGAATGCTTATACAACATACTGGTGTATAGTAGTACTGCATGACCGCATAACCATCACACGTTGATAGTGATGGATGGTGTGCTGAAACTGAATTGAAGTTGTTTCTTGTCTGCTTAACGCCTTAAGACAAGTGTCTTCATCGGAGGATCGGTGAATCTTCAGGTACTCGTACACGTACTTCCGTCTTAGAAAAGTGTCCAAATAGCGAACGGTTTGCTAAGAGGACATACTGATTTAGTTACATTTTGAGTGGAGACACAAACTTTTCTTGTTGTATTACTTTGTACAATTAATTGTTCTAGAACTTGGCAATTAGTTAGTTATTAAATTGTTAGTTAGTTAGTTATTAAATTGTAAACGGAAGATTTTTTACTTTCAGTCATGAGACTGCAAACAAATGCATAAAACACGTTAACATGGAGTTATCAAAATGTTCTTGTCGACTACTGGTTAAAAAATCTTACTGGTGACTTTCAAAATTAAGTGAGACGTTAAACTATTCAGCTATAAAGCACCAGGCAAAAAACAAAACGTCTGGCCACTGACCGTTGAAATTATTTATATATCTGATTGAACAGAGTACTGCTACTGACCTCTATAACTGTATGAAAACGAATGTAAGTTTTTTCGCAATACGTGACTTGGAAATAACGAAAGCCTCGCATATCGATTTTGCCCACAAGGTGAAACGTCATATGGACCGACCCCTCCCCCCCTGAGAAACGTCACATATTTTAAAATTTAACGATATTTTGTTGATAGCAGGGTTAATGTGTAATGCTATCCCTTGTTCACTGTGCCTTTTGTAGTATATTTAAATAGAAGAGCTTGGCTAAACCCTCGTGAAAAGAAAATGCGATTACAACACATTACCACAAAGAAACCGCCACCTCACGTTTCTGATCTACAGTGACCCGTTCAGGTTCTATTATAAAGAAAATATGTAAATATATACTAAACAATTTGAAGAGTAAGGGGTTGACATTTCTACATATAAGTCAATATAATATTTGTCATATTGCTTTATATCAAAGACAATGTTTGCAGTAGAGTAACCGTCTGGGTTTCAAAGACGGTAGAATTCAAGCTATCGTATTTTCCCACGTCGTTTCTCAAAGAAACTTCACAAGTACCTACCCACCCCCTAACGTCTATATGATGTTTCTCGTAGGCAAATCAATATGTGAGGCTTCCCTAAGCCAAATGACAAAACTAGACACGACTGTAGTTCTAAATTTGGCAAATACACGTAAGTCAAACCCTTGGCAATTTAGAAATCGAAAGCAATCTTAGTTGGCTCGAAACGGGTCCAAGTTATTGCAATAATATAGAATAACATTAAAGAACGTTTAATTAAAATTTCGCAGTATTACACAATAATTGAGAGCAAGGCTAAAGCAAACACAACAAGATATAGATTAGATCAATTCAATCAGATTGTTTTCTTTTCTCATAAGCAGACAAAGTGATTTGATGATAAAATCAAGATAAAGCAAATACTTAATTAGCATCGAAAGCCGTGTATAATTAAATGCAATGATATCTGTAATGCCGACGGCTGTCGGCTGAATGCTATTAAAAGAGTACATCATAAAGATACCGTAATTAAAACGAACAAAGAACAGCTTGGTCTACATCAATAGTATCGGCCATTATTAACGAATTAAGCTTTTCACATCTCGGGGGAATTAAAGTCGGTGTAGTAAAGTTTGACTAAGATTTAGAACTATTGACACTATTCGGTGGAGCGAACACTACTCCGGCCTGAGGAAACTTGGGATTGTAGGCAGGTGGCCACGTGATTGGCGACGCTCCCTATCTTCATGTTCTGGAACGCGTGTATAAATTCGTTCCAAAAACTGGCCCACTTTCCTGACTGATTTTTGTCCTGGATTTCAAACGTTTCCTTTGTCATTGTCGGCGGGGCACAACACAAAAGGAAATGTATAAAACTCATTAAAACTATTTCCTTTAAACAACGAAATAAAGGAACTGTCTTGCGATTTACTAAGTAGTTATTGCACAATCTGTAGAACCAAATTTGGCATATAGATGGGAGAAAATAGTTAGCCTAAAACTAATCCCTACACGTGTGAGTATTTACTGTGTTATAAATATATTTAGCAATAATTCCACGAATGAACGCTGGATATAATTTTAGTGAATAAACCCGTTTTGGAGACTGGTCTATCGGATGATATTCTGCCCGAGGTTTAGAGATGGTCAGAAAAAGGAACAGTGGCCCAAGAAGCGATGCTTCGAGAGCTTCTGTGACTTTTGAGGATCATCTCTAAGCCAAGGGCAGAATATCATCCCATAGACCAGAAAGCCAGAAAGGGGTTTATTTATTTATGCACGACCTTTCTTCGCCACACCGTCCGTGGACAGGGACGTTAAGCCGTTGGTTATTATTATTAGAGACGATTTCGCTTGAGTTTCAAAAGCTCATCGTCATTTGCATTGTCATTGCGTTGTCAAAGCAGCTTGTTGACCAATAAAATTCGAGAGTTGAGTACTGGCAACCAATCAGAGATGAGAATTGACGTGTGACTCGCAGACGCGAGCATTTTGTTCTGATCAATATTTGACAGTCAAGCGAAATGATCTCTAACATACTGTAACGTAACATAACATAACATAATGTAACGTAACGTAACGTAACGTAACGTAACATAACGTAACGTAATATAACATAACGTAACATAACATAACATAACATAACATAACATAACATAACATAACATAACATAACATAACATAACGTAACATAACGTAACATAACGTAACGTAACATAACATAACATAACATAGCATAACATAACATAGCATAACGTAACGTAACGTAACGTAACATAACGTAACGTAACATAACATAACATAACATAACATAACATAACATAACATAACATAACATAACGTAACGTAACGTAACATAACATAGCATAACATAGCATAGCATAACGTAACGTAACGTAACGTAACATAACATAACAGCGAAGCGTAAAGTGACATAACATTACACTTTATTTATATAGCGTTATATAAATTATGGAACTTACGGTTTGAGGTGAAGGTTAAGGAATCCGGATCCACAACAATATCTCCCAGTGTGCCGTTAGCAATGGCTGCTCGGAGTACACTCGATGGGTCGTCGCCTTCTGACGGTCCAAACACGAGTTCCATGAAGGCACACACGTTTGCGCCATCTTCTTCAAATCTCTGCGTCAATGTTCTTTTGTAAGTTCCATGGGTTTTGTAAACTTGATCCATCTAGTAACACAAAGGCGGCGTACATATTTAAATACCATCTACAGCAGGGGCGGATCTAGGATATTTAAAAGAGGGGTGGCCTATGGCAAATCCTGGGTTTTATTGCTGCAATCTGTAGCGCCTGCAGAGAGGTTTTTGAGACTTTAATGGAGGTTAGATGAGTCAAATGGGGGATGGCTAGCCACCCAATCTACCCCCCCCTAGATCAGCCCCTGTACAAGCTCCAGCTACAGGGCATGTGATTGAATCCGGAATAAGTGTTGCCTCTTATCTTAGAGCTATATCAACCACAAACATTCAGGGCCCAGTTATTCGATAGGGGATAACTTTAACCCGGTTAGGCCAAATAAAAATTGTAAATAAGATTTCCACGTCTAGGAATATAATATATTGTGATTATAACTTATTATTGAAACCTTTCTCAGAATCCAGTTACATAAACTGGGCACGACAGTCCAAATCAGTTTATATAATGGTAATCGTAATCACCGGTTAAAATTTTTTAACCCTAGTTAAAGGGGCTATGTCACGGCTATGTCACGGCTACTTCAAGGCATTTTTGCTACGTACGAAATTCTCCACAAATCACAGGAAGTCTAAAAATGACAGGTTACCGTGGTAGAAAAACACAAGAGAGATGATGGTAAGTCGTAAAGGAACGTGGATGGTTATAATTGGGGAAGATTAAAACGGATTACAAACTCTCAATCTAATTTCAGTCCAGGCTAGATACTAAATAAGTTAAATCCATTCGCTGTCAAAATCGTGTTTCTTGTATTTTAATAGACACTTTCGGATTTCACAATATATAACCATTTTATCATTTCTTGTCATCCTGTTGAGCTTACAAGTTGTGTTTCACGACTGTGAAGGCTTTGTTCCTGACATGACTTGAGAGCATGCGCATTACCGTCACATAGCCCCTTTAACCCACTTTAGAACAACTGGGCTGGACATCAGCTGGATATGTGAATGGTAACAGCAGTCCTTACTCCCTTCCAAAATGGCTCCAGATAAAGGGTTCGATGGGACCAGATTTATTAACTAATTAGCCAAATGCAATGTTTATCAGTCTTTAATATTTTCAATACTTTTCATTTACAAAACTCCAGAAATTGGTATTGTTTCTTACTTGTTGTTGTAGTTTTCCGGCCAGGGTTTTGTACTCGAGGCTCATTGAATCCTTCAGCGCACTACTCCAAGTCTCATTGGTGAGGCACAGTTTCACATCATAGGACTCATCTGTGGTAGAATGGAAAAGAGAAAAGTTAGAACCAGCTTCGTTTCCAGTCTTCTTCCAGGTGTCAATTACAAGTGGTAAGGCAAAATACAAGTGGTAAGGTAAAATACAAGTGGTAAGGTAAAATACAAGTGGTAAGGCAAAATACAAGTGGTAAGGTAAAATACAAGTGGTAAGGTAAAATAAAAGTGGTAAGGTAAAATACAAGTTGTAAGGTAAAATACAAGTGGTAAGGTAAAATACAAGTTTTATTCGTATGATATTTACAGATATTGTTGAAGTTAACTAAACGTATACAACATACATAAATCTAAGGTGTTGTCATTTACGTGAAGAATGATTACAGTGACTACATTTCACCTGCAAAAAGTATTTTAAAGATGTTTCCATGGTAACCATTTACCTTACAAAACCACACCTTAATAGTTTCCAAATATTATGGTTTCTCCAAATCTACTCAATAACGTTTCTTTAAATTTTGCAATATTAAATATTAGTAGTTGAAAAATGTTCTTACGCAAAAGTACGAGAAAAGCAACGTAGAGTAACCGAAGGTATTAGATTTGTCTCATAATTCAAAACATGTTCCTGTGACAGTATCACTTCATTTAAAATTTACCAAAAGTTATTGAACAGATTCTGAGAAATTGCTGTATTTTGTTATTTTAAAGGCTATTCTTAGAGGTATTGTGTTGCCATGGAAACAGAGTGGCAACCTAAAGCAGAGTAAAACATTCATAATCTGTTGGAATATCTCAGCGTTAAGAGTAAGAACTAAAGAGTTATCACGTATACCGGTTCCATGCTCGTGTCAACCAATAACTATGTTCAGACACCCTAAAACACAGTTAAGTATATTTTCCAACGTTAGAGATGTATAGAATGTGTAATAAGTAGTAGCAAATTATGATCAATTGATAAAAGTTTAGATCATCAATCTTATCGTGCGCATTGGCGTTGCGCACTGCAAAACAGAGGGTTGACCTACTCCTGGTCCTTAAGTCGCACTAAGTCGCCTTATGTTCCTTGAAATTTTAGCTTAAGTCGCACTAAGTCGCCTTGTTTCTCAACATTTTTAGCTTAAGTCGCCTTAAGTCGCCTAAAGTCGCATTTATTTATCCCATTGATTTTCCTTAAGTCGCCCCGGAGTAGGCCTAAGGTCGGTAAATAACTTGAAGCGCACTGATAGAATAAAATAGAATATAATCTTTTTTATCTAGACACATAACTCCTAAAAGCTAAAAATAAACTCGTTCAAAATACGTACTGATAACTCTTTTAGACAGCTCTAAGGCCTGTCATCGTATTATGAGATATAAACTGTAAGGAAACTAAAATGTCAGGTTCAACTTAGCCCCCTCCTTCTGTCTCGTACTCGAATCAATTTAAAGAAGTCACCTTGATCGGTATTTCCAGAATATGCTGTTGTTGGCGCTATTGTGGACGTCTCGACTGTTCTATTGGACGCACCAAACACAGTCAAGTGTGATGTTTTGCACTCCAATCCACCAGCACTCCGTTCGGCAGTTAAACCACTATCCTTCCACTGCCTAGACTGTACATCAAGGTAGTAACAACTTAACGCGTAAGAAGCCTTGAATTTGATCCCCATTTTCGTTGTCAATTGGCTTACAGAGAGTTGTTTGCTGTTCAGTGGATTGTACAAGGCGACGGCTAGTGTCTGTAAACACAACAGAAAACAATTAATAATTTCTTGTTAATGGTGCAATGTAGTGGACATTAACCCTTGTGGCCCATACTGTTACAGGGAATATTTCTTTAAGTTTAAGGCAGGGTATAACCACAGTCAGTTGTTTAAATAATATGTGACAAACAGAAACAGATTGGCTATTTTGAATATAAAGAACCTGTACGTTTTGAGTATTTTTATGATTAGGGTATACATGTATATTAGATAGGTAGATACATTTAAAGAGCGCTGTATAAATTTGAACTATTATTATTATTATTATTATTACTATTATTATTATTATTATTATTATTATTAAGTTGCATTAATATTCAAGCCAGCAAGAATCGCACTTTTCGATATTCGTAGATCTTCCTTCAAGACAAGTGCGTTATAAAATTATACCGCTCGCTCTGAAATCCACGTTAATAGTTTCTGCACTGAACGTTTGTTTGGTAGGTAAATGCTATACTAAGAGCACATTCCAATGGCCAGGTCTGGCCAGCCCGAGAGAACTGGTTCTGAACACCCTAACTGGAAAGGTCAAGACGTTGGCGTACATTTTCCCGCCAAAATTTACCCCGTGCACCGTATTTCCGCGTGCATTAAAACTTTTCACTTACCTGACTTTTTATTATGTCGACATCGTTGGAGGCCATACGATCAGCTATATCTTTCCCAAATGCAACAATCTTCATTTTTACGCCATTGCACGTTTTACCCGAACCGCACGGCCAAGACTTGAATTTCTCCGTTAGTTGGTCACCGAAGTCAACTGTTGGTGCGTCAAGTTTCTCCGACGCATTGATTTCGTGTTCAAGTGACGAGTACTCGAGTGTTATGTCACCTAACTCGCTGGATATTTTCCTAGCTTTCTCTCCCAGAGAAATGTCTTTAAGCTGATTATCTCCAAAGGAGTCAAAAGCTTCATACAATTCCTGAAGAAAACGAAAGCTTTTTACTAACGTACACGTGCTCAGTTGCGTTGCGTTGTGTTGTGTTGTAATATTGCGAAATGTAACGTAGTGTTACGTTGCATTGCATTGTGTTGCATTGCATTATGTTGTGTTGCGTTGTGTTGTGCTGTGTTGCGTCGTGTTGTGTTGTGTTGGGTTGCGTCGTGTTGTGTTGTGTTGTGTTGCGTTGCGTTGTGTTGTGCTATGCTAAATTGTTCCACACATTATTAAAAGACGCTGCTACATAACTGCTATTGGAATTAACAAGAAATCAGGCCACACAGTTGTCTCGCAAGATGGGCGAATCATTACCGAGGTGATATTGATCAAGAAAAATATTTTCAATTCCCTGATTAACATTCAAAGTTCGAACAAAACAACTTTGTCTCAATCATTCAGTCATCGACTGCCAGTGGTCTAGATTTTCATATAGCTGCAACCTCACCATACATCTTATATATCAATGAAAAAGACATCTACCTCGGCGAAATCATTGTCATCTTGTGGGCCTCCCTGCCAAACATCGGCCAACCAGCCCATGGCTGTATTTACGGTGGAATTGCTGAGTTGCTTATCGCCGCACCCATCAACAAGTCTGTCAGTGATGCCAACTAAACCAGTGTAGTTCACAGCTGCAGAAGCGTTGGTGCTCGTCATGGTGTTAATGAGAGGCACACAGTTCGTAGCACTGACCACTGTCTTTGACACAATGTCTTCAATCATGGCTTGTGCCGCTCGCGACACATTCATCTTCAGCTCATCTGCACCAATTAAAATTAATTATAAATAAGATAACAAACACAATGTGCTTGTAGGGAACAAGCGAAAACAAGCGCTTCTCCAGGAGCCACTGTTTTAACAGACACAAATATCAGCGCATTGTACCACCCGGCCTCCCCCATGACTATCACCACTGACAACACAATCGTTGTACCACCTTCAACCAGAGGAGATGGAGGGAGGTACCCCCGCCTCAATATGGGCCCCGGGAGCGTGTTTGCCTTGCTCCCTAAATTTCTTTTAAATACAAAAATTGTCGGACAAAAACCTTCGGACGTTTTTATGGCACATTTCGGACATACGTTTCTAAAATTTCGCACGTAACAATCGAGATAATAGAATGTGTAAATTATGCTAAATTTGTAAATAAACACAATTCCATGTAAACGGAACAAACCTCACGACATATTCTGGGCAAAAACAAAGTGACGAGAACGCGAAGAACACCTGACGCGGCAATACAATTAATCCTGGATAATGGATTATGTATATTGTGTATTAAATTCAGTTGTTATCTAGTGAATGGAGGCACTCTGTCAAACCGAGTTCTCATAAGCTCGGACTGTGTTTTTTATTGGACGGAAAAACCTTCAAAGGTAGGGCGGCATAGGTGAGTTGCGGGCTAGCAAAATAGAGGGGGGGGAGTGAGTGTAAACGTTACCCACCTGATACAGAGTCAGTATTGTCCAATGTGGTGTCGAGGTTCCCCAATACCATCAAAGCGTCAGTAGTACTACCGCTGGCCATTGCGTTTGTTGCTTCAGATAACGCGTTTCTCACAGCAGCTCTGTCTATTTCAGTAGGAGGAGTCGAGGTGATTTCCACTGATGCTTCTGCTTCAGAGCCAAATTTGTCAGTTACATAGACGACTATAATAAGTTTATTTGAGGCACCATAGCCCTGTAACATGGTTGGTATTGTGATCTCATTTTCGCTACGAATTCCCCATGATATGAAGGCTCCGTCCATATCGAGATAGCCGTAGTCATACTGCAAGGGGAGGGCGTCGGCATCTGTTGTCCAGAAGGGAGCTGCAGATTTCAAACAGAAGAAAAAATTGGAACGGATTACAAGATTTTAATTTCACTGTAAATATCAATGTTTAATTACCAATATAGGTTGCCAGTGAAACTAAGTTATACTAATAATAGAGTTAGTTTTGGGGAAGAATAATTCAATGGTGGACTAGACAATAATCCAGGATTAACGCTATCGGATTTCAAGGCATCGGGTCTAGATTACGTTTTGCTCTAATATCCTAACTGTGACAGTCTATTACAGTATTGACAGTTGGTGAAGTCGACCAAGTGAGATATTCACTGCCAATTGCAGTAGAAACCGAACATCTCCTTTCTCCTCCAACTATAATATGGAACTAAAACCTGCCAGTTTTGAACAAGTTTAAAGTACGGGCTTCACGATAAAATGGCGCGACCGGGCTTGAGTTCGATCGAGATCTATTTATAACCGCCGGGCCTGAGTGTCTCGTTTCATCGTCCCACATGAACTCAATCACCAATCATAGACGTTCCAATTAACTTGAAGCTCACTGATTGGCTGATATTTTTAGAACAACGCTAAGGCAGCTCCGGCGACCACAAAATCCAAGATGGCGGCAACAAATTTCACGATGCTGACCACAAATTCCAAAATGGCGGCCATAAATTCCATGATTGTGGATAGCGGCAGAAAAAATCCAAGATGGCGACCCACAAATTCCAAGATGGCGACCACAAATTCCAAGATGGTGGCCACAAATTCCAAGATTGCGGATTTATATTGTCGCTATTTCATGGTAACTATGTTGTCAATGGATTGCTTGGTACATTTTTCATTATGTTGCACAGATTTGTACCCACCCTTTATTGTTAGTGATTGTAAAGCGACCACTGTGTCCGACTGGCTGACCAACCGACCAGACGTGGGACCAGTACGGACCTGTACCTCCATGCTGGCCACACCCTTTGTACCAGCATGCGACACCTTCAGCACAAACCGATACTTCCCTCCGGGTGTCAACACATCTCTGGCAATGGTGACCACAGCAAGGGAGTCATTTCCTGGGGTAAACGCAATGACTGGGTCGCCACTCAGTACTCCACTTTGCAAATCGATGTACGCGTAACCTACACATATCAACAACCATATTAGACTACATGAATTAATTACTTTATAACGTAAGTAAATCATTTTCAGATCAAAGAATAATTGGGAAAAGGCAACAAATGTATTTTACATCTTGATTTATTGGAATTACCTCATCTTTCCAATCGTATGAATTCGCACATACGCTCACTCATAGTTATACACACACAGACACACACACTTATGGACGCACTCACACGCACGTACACGTACACGCACTGGAGTACACACACACACACACACACGTATATAGAAGCAAGCATGCACACTAGCTCACACTCACACGAGTACAAATGTACATGAACTCGCATATACAAACACACATATACATATGCACACGCTCACATACACACACGCACGTACGCACATACATACATAGGCAACATACATACTAGTATATACATATATACATACATATAGAAAAGGTAGGGGTGAAAATCAAAACATGACTACATTTCTGGCCCTACAGGTCTGTTTCGTGGGGTACCTCACTCGTCAGGGGTTTAATGGTAGTAAATATACATTGTACGGATTATATACTTGCTACAAGCCGACTCACATCGATGGACTCACAACGAGCGAGCGCGAAGGCGCGAGCGAGCTTGAAGCAGCCGAGTGAAGCAAGGGTGCGAAAGTGAGTCTACTTACTTGTCGTACTTGCAGCGCGCCAAATTTCACCGACTCGAATCCTATGTAGTCATGGTTTGATTTTCACCCCTACCTTTTCTATATACCCGCTCTACTAATCAACGGTATCGAGCACTCTCGCCTGGATCGATCGACCATAATTTATTTATACACAAGTACATGACATATATTTAAAAATATATGTCAGAAGAAACAAGGTTCTATGTAACAAACTGGTCAAGAGTAAACTAACAACTAATGTATGTACAAATAGACAACAATCTTATACGCCATACAGCTACAGACAACTGTATACATCTATGGCCAAAGGACTTTCGACTAAAACGTCTTCCTCAGTGGCATTAGAAAGATGCAATAGGGCGGCAGAGGACAATGGTAGGTATGCCTTTCAGTGATAGTAAAGTTAAGTACATAAATGTTACTCAAAAGGTATTCAGTAGATCACATTCATAACTTACCTGAAAACTTATTGTACCACGCACTGTCGATGTTTTTACATTTTCTTGAGGTTGGATTTATATTAATCAGGCAAAATGCAAACATTATTACTTCCACATGGCGTAAATGTACAGTATTTCACTTACAGTGATAGCAACTGGCTGCCTTCCTGACAAATGTTGGTATACTGTCTGAAGTGGATCAGATGGAGTAATGCTACTCTGGAACCTGAAAAGAATTCAATTGGTAATCATTAACATTATCTTTGTTATAATTTTATTCATGCAAAATAACACACTTTAGTTAACTATTTCCATATCAGGCTACTGTACCCAACCTCTGCAGGACATTTGCTAATTTTAAAATACAATCCAATATGATAATGGTATAACATTTATATTGCACACTTTCCTTGGGAATATGTTCACATGCACATAACTGAATCAGAGAGATTGAACCAAAAGGATTGAAGGAGCTGCAGGCTGCCGCTATATGGTCCATGCATGCATGATCTCAATATACAATAACAATAACAAGAATAGAGAGGAGGTGACAGACCACAACACCAGTATTAGCCTACTCTTATCGACACGTGCATGGGTTCTTTTAGGTCCTCTGATAGAACTTCGAGAGACTAGACCAATGGCTTAACGTCCCTGTCCAGAGATGGTGTGGCGAAAGAAGGGCACAGAAATTCAACGCTCGGCAAGGCCAAGTATTGAACCCAGGGCCTTCTGGTTAGGAGGCAGAGGTCTTACCATATGTGCCAACCACGCTCACACTATATAAGATTCACTGTCCATATGCCTCACATTGATTATGAACTCAGACTTAGATCCATTTAACTTTTCTCGAAATTCTCTCTTCCATTCAAAAATATTAACCCTCAGGCAGGTTGGAATAAATATACTGAACGTGCATGCCATCAGGATTGTCTTCTGCATAAATGCTTGTTGCAGTGGTATATATGACTCGGTGTAGGTCTAGGAAGGGTCCAAACTTACTAAATGCTCTTAATATGATAATGGCAACATACTCAGCAATAAGAACGGTATTTTGTTTCTTTTGCATTTACAACAGAATCATAACTTGATCCACCCAGTATGTCAAATTTTAACCAAAAATGTCTCCAAAACATTTATATTTGTACATCTATTTGAACTACATCTGTTGCTCTACTAACCTTGCTGTGATATTTCCAAATGTTCTTGCATCCATCTTTGACGCAAGTATCATGGCGTGGCCCCACATCTGTTCTTTCATAGCAAATTCCAGTGCTTCCTAAAAGTGTTATTTAATAACGAAAATGTTTCTTGTTCGTTGTACTGTTGTATTTAAAAACTGAGACTGCGATTATCCCCCCTTCCACTCTTATTCCCAGTCTTATTTGTCCCTTGCCTTGTCTTCTTGCTTTCAGCTTGACAGGTGTGGAGCTAGCTTTTTAATGAAGTGCACAACTGAACCAGGAGGAAATGCCACAATGCCAGTAACCTTTGTTTACTAATTTTGCAAAAACTATTACTGGCTCTTGCCAGTTATGTTCAGTGGACTTGAGTGAGGGTTTCATCCATCTATTGGCGTAACTGTCTTTTTTGGTTCTGATGAAGGGCCAGAACTCGAAATGATGGCTTAAACTTTACATGGATCCACAAAGCAAGAAACATAATACATCAACTTCTTACATTAGTTGATCAATCCAAATATTATATCCATCACATATTACATTCTGGTCAAAGTAATTTGTTACGTAAAACAGATGATGTCACACTCATTGTATGTGACAGTACTGAACTATTTAGTTTGTACAGTACTAAACTATTGGTTTGTACTGTCTATCAATTATTGCTATTATTATTATTATTATTAATTGCCTACTTTATATATACAGTTGCATATATAATCACTGACATCATTATTATTATTATGTGTGTACATGTACACCTGTAACTATCCGAAAAATCAAAGATATGACAATCCTATTTCAAAACCATTTCACAAGTCTCACCTTTCTACTGCCTGTGATAACCATCTCGCGGTACATGGTCAATTTCACTTCTGAAGACAAAGAACGTGTCTCAGTAACAGTAGCTATTTCTCCTTCACCAGTAGCAGCATCATCAGCCTGTGACGTGCAAGATAAGACTTCATCTGGTCTCATATCATGCTGCATTGCCTCTGACAGCTCTGGTGCAGGCGGCCTAACCTCTGAAGGAACCAGGGCTGCTGCTTCAGACTGTCGCTTGAATTCTTGGTGCTGTACAACCAGCAGTTCTGCAATGTCTGCCATACTAAACATCTGTATGGAAAGTCAGACAATCTTGATGTCACTGTTACATTATTACTTTTAAGGCACTAAATGGTCTCGCACCTGTTTATATAACTGAACTGCTTACAATCAAACCTGCATCTAGA
>JANVCH010079213.1:0-15958 GCA_025505405.1 Epizoanthus rinbou | reverse complement strand
CAAGAAGGTCTGAAAAGTATACCCTGAAGGGCGGCACGTCCCCGTATAGGTTATATATGGGAGTACCCCCCCGGGATTCACTTGCATTGCACATTCCCGCTACATAATATGAACATACCGTCTGTGACATGTTTCCATGAAGTTTGAACAGGTTCATCTTCTTACCTGTATTAAAAATGGGAGAAAATAGATGCAAATTATCAGTCCCTCATAATTCTCCTCACAGATACAATGGATGAACGCAGAGAAAACGTACCTTCTCGTGTATGAAGAGTGTCCGAGAAAAGCTGATAGTGAAACTCTACAGAATCTCTGCTCGATAAAAAGACGATGAACTTCCTGCTTTCAGTGTTCTAAGTAACAAAATGAAGATGAAATGATCAGCTATTCCTGGTTTGTACAAGCATTGGGATAGTTCTATATAAATATGTAAATTTATTATACAACTGAACCCGTTGTATAATAAATTTACATAATAAATTTCCAAATAACCGCAAGAGAGGGACTGGAATGAGCACAAATATCCTACGATATTCGTACTGTAGGTTGGTTATTTGAGTGTATAGTAGGAAGTGAGACAGCAAACCTGCTATAAGGATTTTGAGGATCGGAATATTCTGAATGCAGTTATATAATAAATTTCTTATTGAACAGTATAGTGTGCAGAATGGCCGGATATTTCACTCGGTATTTGTATTTTGACTACTCTACAAAATTCTGCGGACAAGTAAAAATATCGAGCCATACTACACACTATACTGTTCAATAAGATATATATCATGGACAGTGCAGAAAGAGGACTCAAGACCTTGCACATTCAAAGACCACTTTTATAATTACTGGTCAAAATTGAAACTACATGTAAATCGCACTATCCAAGATTCCTATTTTTGTATTTCTGGTCAAATCCACAACAAGTGAGGGAATACAGCAACTTTACCTGATACTTCCAGTTCAAGAAAGATGCAAGCGCCACCAGTCTCAGTTTGCTTGGTACTGTAACAAAGAACTGTCGGAGCTTCTCTGGAGTTGTGTAGTTTTCATCAACTTCATTACTCTTAAAAATATAAGTTCCCAGTTACCAAAGGAGGTTCACAACACTATAATCTTTCTTAGTAAGATTCCCGCATAATCTCTAAGAAACTCTTTCTTATATAAACGGTTACGGAAAATGTCTTCCTTGTTTCCAAATACAGCCAGTAACAGAAATTCAAGATTAATTGTTCCATCAGTCAGGTTTGTAGGAACTCTTACATGTACACTTCAGTTACCTTTTAATATTTACAGTTTAAAGATCAAGAAAAAGACAAAGAGTGACAAAATATACTGTGTAACTGTTAATACAAGCTATTGCCTATACTGGATAAGCATACATGAAATACCAGTACAAGTTTCTGTACCCCTGATATCATCAAGAGTTCCTAAAGCTACAGCCATAGTAACTAGGAGACGTGGGGCACGTCATCAAAAGTAGCAATTCGTGTATATATACACTGCACGGTATATGTACATGTAAATACTTCACAATAGAATAATGTGTGAACTATATGTTTCAAGTTTGAAGCAAAATGGATGTACGTTTTGTAGTATCATGTGCAAAACATTCTTACAAGTTTTGAATGAACTATTGGTGAGTTCCTGGGGGGCGGGGGCGTAAAACTATGATGGACTAGTACATGTATCCTATCCAGGGGGGTAGAAATAGTATCAATACTGTCTACACATTCAATACTACAATATTTTATTGTGTCATGCTACAGAAACCAGCCAGAGAGTAAAGTACGGGCACTAATATAAAGATGTTTGACTTCTTTACTCTTTACCAGAATGAGAGCAGACCTGCATTAGTAAAATAGTGTACTGGAGCAGATTTTACATACTACTTACAAGGGTTCTTGCTCGTGTGTGGAACACAGATGATGTCACTATTGTCTTAGGTGTTAGATTATGGTTGAGTGACTCTATATATTTCTCTCTTAGGGTGTTTTCCATTTGTCGGGTCCAGCCAGTCTGGCAAGGCAGTTTATCATCCTAACCCTACCAGAATGGGCCAGTCAGACCGGCCAGTTACGACAAATGGAAAGCGTCCTTAGTTTTCGAGTGTAACATCATTAGTGTTCTGTACTGACACGAGGAAACAACGACTTAAAAGACTGAAAATGGTAAAATACCTGTGGTATTTCTTTGCCAACATCTTCTTCAACACTGCTTTTCTCTCTATTCACAGTTGTATCAATCAAGACATGTTTTTGAAGACTCAATCCAGCAAGTCTTTCCACACCTGCAATATATTAATATATAAAAGCTTTTGAATGCAACATTGGCATTGTCCATGCAGCAACTTCATTCATATACTTTGGCTTACACCATCGCATGTGTTATCTAAATCTCAAATAAAACATTTTACTGGCAAAGTATGGAGTGATGCATTATGCCAGGATGCTAACATTTAATTAGTCTGGAAACAACAACAACAACAACAATTAACAACAATATGTCTAGATTATGACACAGTAAATGAGGCTACGGAGTTAGCAGAATAAAACATTTGCATTGTCCAGAAACGTCATTCGTACTTTGGCTTACACCATCGCATGTGTTATCTAAATCTCAAATAAAACATTTGAAGGTTGGTCGAAGGTTGAATATTTGTGTGACCTTCTTTCCCGCTAAAGTTCACTTAGCTTTCCATCCTTCCGCTTTTGGTTTGCTGGGGGTAAACTGATCATTGTGGTGTGCCTTTGAGCATAGTCATATGGAAAAGGCGCAATATAAATGTACCACTTTACTTTACTTTGTACATGTACAAGTCAATACACAGACTGCAGCGTTACCTTCAGTGAGTGTTGCTGACAGAAGGACAGTCTGCATAAGACCACCAGAGAAAACCTGCTTCTTGATTGCTGTTAATATTGAAGAGATCTGCTTTTCAAACCCCATATCAAGCAACCTGAGGAGGTTAGAGAATTTGAATGTCAATTACCAGATAGGCATCTTGTTTAATCCAACTATTGTGACTCAAAACAAACACTCACATTTATTGATATTATACAACATAAAGCACCGACTTGCTGGTGTTAGACATAAAATCTTGGATTGGAAGTGAGCAATGATTGCTGTGTTCATTCAGGTTTTTTTGTTCTTGAATTTCTTTTAACATGAGTCCCAAACAAAGTCTGCTTCAGTGAGTAATCAGCATTTGACACTCCTGACGCAGGAAGTTATAAGGCAGACCTGTACAATGATAGTGTTTGATAAAAGTTTGGAAAAATTGGGAACCCCTATTTTAAATTCCATGTATGTACCTAAAATGTTTACATCTATATGTATATGATTATGTACATGTAACAACCAGAATTGTGATCCTACATACATGTAATGCATTGTACATGTATATTTACCTGTCAGCCTCATCAAGGATTAACCATTTCAATTTTTTGAGCTCTAAACATTTGGTTTTCTGCAAAGGAAACACAATACAAACATGAATGACACCTTGGTAGTTAGTAGATCTGGGTAAACTAACCTTAAAAGTCACACATTCATATATAAATTTTCAATAAACTACATGTACAAACCAAAAGCAAAATCAAATGCGTCCACTGAACACAAATGCAAATGCAGAAGGTCACTGACCTTGGACTGGGCCTGTGGGAATTTGGATTTAGCTGTGCATGAAACACACATCGAAGGTAGTAGTCTCAAAATTGTTAAAACTTGTTATACTATCCCAAAAAGATTGAAAATATACTGTCTGTCCCATTTAGGTATTACGTGTATTACCCCTTACCTCTTGTTGAGAGAGGTGAATAAAATAAGTTAGTTTTGTGCATGTACATTGTATAATAGTGAAACATTTCTTGTACATATGTGTATATATTTGATGGTGTTTAAAAATCAAATCATTTTATAAATACATCATTCACAAAATTATGTGACACTGTACAATGAGAAACCTTACTTCAATATGATCCAACAGCCTGCCTGGAGTAGCAACAAGAACATTGATTCCTTTCCTAAGTCTAAATAAAGAACAAAGAAAAACCTGAATCAGACTATCTGCATAAGCCCATAAACTTGGCTTTAACCTGAAGAGCCAGTCATGTCCTTGACGTAGTACGTCATTCTCCAGATGACAGCTCACTATGCACTGCTTCATAAAATCCAGAAATGGAAAATAAGATCAATGTTAGTGCTCAGTACAATTTTGGTATTTTTATCTCAATTAAAATTTCAAATACTTGTCAAGTCTAAGTTAGTCTTTGAAAATCAACAAGACTTCCTTGAGTGTGCAAGGTGTAAGATACGGTTACAGGGAGCTTCCTTACACTCCCTGGCAAAACGTGAATAAGCCATTGATTGTATTCCATTGCATTGAATTGCATTGTACTGTACTGTATTGTTATGTACTGAATTGTATTGTATCATATCGTATCACATCGCATCGCATTGTATCATATCGTATTGTACTGTATTGCATTGCAAGAGTAATTTGCATGTTACTCTTTCTTGAAGGCACAGCATTTTAATTTTTGTCCAAGTTTTTTGTGGTCAGAAAGGTCAGTTCCTTCAAAACTCTGCTGGCCAGTAAATTGTTTCTGCAGGCCAGTGGCCAGTTGACCACAATTTAAGCCCAGCACTGATTTAATCACTGATTTAATTACCGTAAATGACAGAGTTAGCACTGCTGCCCGATTAAGCGCTGCTGCCTGAATAAGCGCCACACTTGTACCCTGAAAAATGTAATAAGCACCGCTGTCAAATAAGCGCCGTGGCGGTAATTCGAGTACATATAAATAAGTCATATCCTGGTTCCAGTATGTAATATAAAGAGGTACAATTGCATGAAAACGTTCGACAATAGAGTAAACAACCAGTTCGCGACCTTAACAGTGTTTAACGTAGGTTGGATAGCTCCTAAGTGAGGGTTAACCAGTACTTAATACGTTCGCAACTTGATCCTCTATATTCTCTGGATTTTGTTTTTTAGCTGTTTAGAAATAAGCGCCGCTGCCGAATAAGCGCCGCTGCCTGAATTAGTGCCACACCCCCAAGTACAGGTTTGAAATAAGTGCTGTGGCGCTAACTCAGTCATTTACGGTAATGATTATTCCTTGAACACGTGTGATCTCTGTCTATTATTGAGTGACAATGACATTTCACTTGCTGTTTGAATGGCAACGGCAACATTACATATTAGGTACTTAATGTTAACATATGAAACAGCTTTGAAGGATCTGAAATTCATTATTAACAGAGCTGCCAGTTACGAGGAGTCTGGATAAATCATAGGATTCTAGAAATTAGCAAAACTCATGAAATTTTGATTTTGTTCATGGAAATTCTTGACCATGGTCAAAACTCATCGAAAAGTGCTCAGTGGAATTTTGATTTTTGTCATGGAAATGTAGGCATGGTCAAACTTTGTGCAATTTTTAAATTTAAGGTCTGTGGCAACCTTGTTTCACTACTTGTAACCTCTGTATTCACTGCAAAGGTATATGTCGATTGTTTCATCATGGAAAACTATGCTCTATTTAGATTATTTTGGTTAATCCCTTCACTGTATCCATACTTTTAACAAAAAGGGACATATGGTTGACTTGGGGGTAGGTCAGAGGCAGATTGTGAATAATAACATCTTAATAATCATGTGGGAGGTTGTTACGGGAGAATATTTTGCCCCAAGGTCTTGACTGTACAGACAGAATGAAGTGTGACAGACAGAGGGCAAATATTCTCCCATACAGACTGACCAAACGAGGTTATTAAGATTTTTATTATATGGCTTTTCTCTTGCTGGTGAAATGTTTTAAAACACACAATCAAGTTGACGGTCTGCAAGTCCATATAGCAGAAGGTCTGTACAGTAAAATACAAACCTATATTTCAGCCAATCAGAATGCAGGGATTTAGTTACATACCTGGGAATGCTGCTTGTAATATATAATAAGTTATATATTTATAGTCTTATCTCATGGTTTGGAATATATTCAGCCAACTGTCAAGACTAATCTCAGGTTATTACAGTTGGCTGAGTACCTACTTTTCTGTTTAATTTAATCATATGTGTAAATGTAAGTATAAATGCTAATATGTAAAGGTAATGAGATATAAATTGAATTGAATTGAATTGAATTTGGATATGTACCTGGAGAATCTATAAACTTGTTGGGCATATATTTACATTTGTAGACTATGTTATGTTTCTGCGCGGTAGTTTCATGAATATTCGGGACTTATAGGTTTGAATGAAGACAATGAATATAGTGGTATTAACAATGAATGTGACTGTATCTGTTTGTTTATTTTTTCAAGAAAAGGAAATGTTTTCCTCCTTCTATGCCTAAACCTGTCGGTGTGTGTGTGTGTCTGTGTGTATCTGTGTGCGTGCGCGCGCGTGTGTGTGTGGCTGTCTATCCGTCTATCTGTCTGTCTGTCTATCTGTCTGTCTGTCTGTCTATCTATCTATCTGCCTGTCTGTTTGCCTTGGTCTGTATATCTGTCTCTCTCTGTCTATATAGAGAGATATATGTGCTCATGTGTAGGCTCTTTTCGCACTACTACAATCACGTTTAAGTATGTCCTCAATATTCAGGATTTTTCCTTGAAATATTTTTAAAAGTTTCCTGGTACAGTATCGGTCACTGGTCCAATGTTTATCTGTTTGTCTGTCGTCTGTGCCTTTCGATCTTACAAAGGGCAACACTCGAAATGTCCTCGTTAAATCTTCCACCAACACAGTGTTAAGAAGTTATATCAACCCTTATGTATCTATATCAATGATTAGCCTAGTAGTAGAGGGGGTGGGGGTGGGGGGTGTGCAGGCAAGGGACAGGGATTTGATACAGTTCTTTCTTACTTGGGTGGGGACTTTGACACTAAAATCAATCTCCAGGTGCGTTGTTGGTATGTTTCTCCTTTCAATGTGGCAAAGATATCTTGTCACACCCTCGGGCATTTGACAAAGGTTTGAGATCAAATCCCGATCCTTGCCCGCACCCACCACCCCCACCTCAGCTCCGAGCTTAACATTGATACGGGTGCATTAGTTGATCATGCAGTCTCAGTGTGTGTGTGTGTGTGTGTATGTGTGTCTGTCTGTCTATATGTATGTATGTATGTATATATGTATGTGTGTGTGTGTCTTTGTATGTATGGATATGTGTGTGTGTCTGTCTGTATGTATGTATGTATGTGTGTCTGTTTGTTTGTCTGTCTGTCTGTCTGTCTGTCTGTATGGGTATGTCTGTCTCTCTATGTGTATGTATGTATGTATGTATATGTCTGTGTCAACAATGCCGCCTGAATCCCTATTTCTCTCTCCGATCTTGCCTTACTATAAACGAGCGTTTTGCTTGCTCATTTGCCTACGTATTCAGTGCCTTATAAACCGATACACAATCGAGCTTTTTCCCAAATAATTTTTCGCTGTACACCTGAAAAAGCCAACGATCATATATCTGGGTAAGGTCAGTGTGCTGGTACTATTGTCCGCGGATGTGATAATTGTGCCTGGCACCTTATCATCCCAGTTATCTTGCCTGGGCACACAGTTGGGGTCAATATGTTCAATACTGCACGGCCACCATTGGATATGCCACGTGAACCTGGGCGCTGGGTAACTCCGCTTTACCTTGCAGGTCAGATCGACTTTTTGGCGTGGTCCACCCCAAACTTTAGTGTCTACATCCCTGTCTAGGATTGGTTGACAAGGAACTAGGGAACATTAAAAATGTATTTTACAGTGTTAGTTTCTGTGAATTTGCAGAGGCAAGGGCACTGGAAAAGACAGAGACACTGGCAAAGACAGAGACACTGGCAAAGACAGAGACACTGGCAAAGACAGACACTGGCAAAGACAGAGGCACTTACAAAGACAGAGACACTGGAAAAGACAGACACTGGCAAAGACAGAGACACTGGCAAAGACAGAGACACTGGAAAAGACAGACACTGGCAAAGGCAGAGGCAGAGGTAGGAACATAGACATAGACATGTATAGAGGCAGAGACAAAGACAGATAGTAGCAATGGCAGAGATAATGGCAGAGGCAGGGGCAATGAAATAGCGACTGATGCAGAAAAACAGGCAGAAAACCGATTATTCCTAACTATATGCAGGTCGAAAGCTGCCCTAAAGCTGAATGCTTCTAACTTTTCATTCCTTTTCACTGAGACTAATTGTCTCGGACTGTTTCCTACCTGGCTTGTTGACGAACAGTTCGAAGTCATGTTGTCGGGTGATACCACGGAATTTTGTCTCACATCTAAAGCGTTTCCCGTTGTCCCCTCGCTGCAGGTTCTTCAGTGTTAGAATAGACTTTGTCCACCCGCGTCGCGTGATGTTAATTATTTTGGCGTCGCCCTTTGTGTTTTGCCAGTGAAATCGCGTACCACAAGGACCGCAGCATCTGAAAGTTACGTTATCTCCACTATCGACCCGTTTGTTCCGACGCTGATTAGGCAACCCTGCAAGTGAAGACGAGTATTATTTTAATTAATCCCGACATAAAGAGAAAAATAAATTGAAAACTGGTACTGAGGGACTGTACACAAATATTTATGCGTAACTCCTTTGGGGAAAGTGGTATTTAACTTTTACTAAAAAGAGTTACGGTACGCCAAGTGGAAAACGTTAGCGCATACGCATAGCGTTAAAAGAGATACACTTAATATATGAACGGCCCAAGACATAGATCGCCTTGCTATATAAACTGTATGGGATTGTCAAGGTATTGCGTAGCGCCGTTTGCCGTAGCTTTTAAACAACAACATTGTGCTGTAATTCTGCCGATATATAACAAGTTGGGGTATACCGTACCCTGATGGCCAGCCGCCTTTCAGTGGATGTTTGGAACTGTAGTTCGGAAAACCGCCAGTAAAAACCAACAGACTGAGCTGAATTTTGAACAACCCGCACCCCCTATACACTAATGTTTCATCGCATTCGTATCACTCTAAGGACAATGAATACCCCTCATCCCCTTTGCCGTTTCTGAATATATTCGGACAGCCTCCTCAACTGAAAAAAAATAAATCATCCAAAAATGATTCAACTTGGCGCGGTCAGTGATCGGAACTAACTAATGGAAGAAGTTTACTGTTTAAGCAAACGTTATCATTTATACTGATCACGTATACATGTTCATAGTTTTATACATGGCATTGCTCGTTCAAATTATTGTGATAATAAACTGCTTTCTTCAGTACTATACTTAGGCGGCTTTTAAGCTCGAAAACAAGAGACTTCTTTCAATTTCTCGCCATGGGTATGTTTACATGACTCGCACATTCTACTGAACTCATATCGATGCTGAATGCGTCTACAAGCAACTAAGAAGTACATGAATATGCATAGCGTGAAATATATACGGAATTTCCTTCTGCAATGACTGTTACAAAAGAAAAGTTAACATCCTTTCTCCTGGAATTCGAGTATCTCCTATACCGCTAGGGCTAACAAAAGGACGGGTTTCTTTTATTAGCAAGCCACAAAACCGACTGCTTTGGTTGCTCTTGGTTAGCGACATTGTTCTCCCCCATAAAGCTTTCATGTGCACTTGATTAATATTATATCAGCTGATCCTCGGAAGCACAAAAGCTGTCGCAGGTATTGAATGGTTGAAGAGACCGAGAGAAATGCTTTTGTTTCGGAGCACTCCAAGTTTCCGCTAAGGATATTTGCTCATGTTATGCAGTTGATATTACAGCTCTAAATATTCTCATTGACTTTACAAAGTGAGCTGTCTTTCAGTTTTGAAAACTTGAATCACGTAATTCTAGCTAAGGAAAGTGCGATAAGGATTTTTAAGCCTACTTTGAGAGATAATCACATACGCGTACCCCACAACCACAAATACATAAATAAACAAATAAATAAATAAACAAACAAACAAACACAAGGCACGCGTGCACATATACACATACACACAGACACACACACACACACACATACAGAAAGACAGACAGATAGACACACATAGTGATATTTACTTCAGTACTAAAGGATATACTGTTTATTTTCACTGAAAGACTGGTATATTTTTGTGAGCAGAAGTAGCAGATATTAGAATGAAAGTTGTATGTAGGATATCGTCCATAGTATTTTCTGTAGAGGCGGGAACATTTAGCTACGATTCCGAGAGTTAATAGCTCTTCATCAGAGCAAAATCCTGTCAGTAAGCACTGTCAAATGGTCAACTCTTGAAATATATAAAATCAAAATACGTCTTTCTTGGCGACTGATTAACATATCCGTAACTTTTGGTTAATGAATCACACTTATTAAAAAACAAAGTTGCATGGACTAAGGATGCTCAATATTCCGCCATTTCCGTTGTTTGATGTTATTTTTTCTGTGTGTCAGATATGACGGTTTCTTCCGACAATGTTTGACTTGTTACTCCATGAAGTTTGAGTTTATACCTAAATACAAGAACATTACATAGAATTATAGGAAAATAAATAACGAAACCAGACTCCCTTTGTGTCCGTGCCATGGCCAAAGCCGACAGAAGGAAAATTCTGTATCGTCAAACCCTATTTTGATCTGTAACTACTTCCCTGCTCTCCAAAACGTATAGTTTGATTTTTTTTTGTCATTTGACCAACGCCGACAGAAGGAAAATTCTGTATCGTCAAACCCTATTTTGATCTGTAACTCAGTACTTCCTGCTCTTCAAAACGTATAGTTTGAATTTTTTTTGTCATTTAACCAACTTACCGATCACGTATAGACGTCCATAATGCTTAGTCCACTGAATCGTTTCTCTTTTCAGATTAGTTGCTTCGCAGCTATAAAATCCGGCGTCGTCCGAACCAAGGTTATGAATCGTGTAGACGCTGCCGCGACGCCTGGCCCCTTGCACAGGGCGTTTCTTGCTGTTATATTTTCTGCGGAGGTATAAGGCTGTTCTGGCCAAAGGATCCGTGGTCGTGCAATCTATCTTTATGCTGTGACTGAAGTTTCCAGTTATTAGCATTGGTACCTTTTTCACAAAGTTAAAACTCCTCCCAGCCGATCCTGCAAAAAAGAATAGAATTCACATTCAGTGTTGCATCTGGTTAGTTGAAATATCACAAGACAATTTTATAGTGAATAAGTGATGAAGTAAAAGTTGATATGTTATGTTTTCGGCATGAGTATAGAACAACAACAACAACAACAACAATATTTTTATTCAGTACCATTTGGTAATATACATAATTATAAAAAGAAGATTTGAGATTTCGAGCTCTAGTCCGTCGTAATACTGATATGTTTGTTCTGACGAAGGGCTAGCGCTCCAAACAACTCAAATCGTTCACCCTCATGGCGAAAAACGTAACAACTTTTGCTTGATCAATCCACAATAAAAGATACATATCGATTTATTGAAGACGTTAATATTTGTTACCCTATTCATTCGAATGATCCTCTGGTCATTATTCTGAAGATTATGACCTGACATTAAGCGGTATATTGACGTTTTCTTCCTTATTGTTTTTACTGAAAGAATGTCAGTCGCCGTTTTTAGTTTTTTTACCATAGCCTTGTGTGGTATGTTCTCAAAATTTGGTACTAAATCAGTTATGTGCCAACTTAGTTATTGTTCAGTGCAGCTATACTTCCATAAAGTTTCTTTAAACAGAATGAACTTGTCCTTGATTAAAGTCGTTGATGTTTTTACCGAATCCGACAGAGGGTGGTGGCAAAACCAGAAATCACAACCAAGTTTTTAGTAGAACTACATATATGATTTGGCGATCGTGTCTTTACAGTGACGTGGAGCACTAAGGACTCATGTCCTGGTTGACACGAAAGGGAGGGTTCTTTAGTTCTATAGCTGTTAGGCGTTAAGCTAACGAATCAAATGTTTCTCAATGATAAATAATCGTTTTAGTAATTGTAGTGTTAACTAACTATTAAAACAGTTTCCCATTTTACAATTTTTAGTTTTAAAAGTTTAGCAAAGTCGATTACGTGTTAAGGTCAACAACGCCAATTTGTCCTTGTTCCTCTAGAACTGTTCCTGCTACTCCAGATCAACACAATAGCACACAAAGCACAGAAAACACGCTTCAGTTACCATACCTTTCTGGGCTAAAGCAAGCACCAGGACACATGAAACCAAGAGAAGTGATTTACACATCCCTGAAGCCTGCGCCATCTATAATCCTGTTCTGTTCTTTTAAATTCTACGACAAGGGTTTACGTTTCCCTTCCACTATCAGTTCGTCTAAACAAGTGATACTTCTGATGAAGTAGTGTCTGTACTGCCGAACCAGTCCAGCTATCTACCATTGTATAAGATTTGCACCGGAAGTGGTGTTTTGTCTTACATAAATAGGACGTGACGTCACGTTCCGCCTGTCTTGCGAAACCCATTGTAATGCGGATTACTTTTTCCGCTCCCAGGGAACAGACTAAAAACACAGCCCTGACAAGTGCTGCAACAAACGCCTCTAGAAAGGTATTTATCGAGATTCACGTCACTAGTTTTAATATTGCAACTCACATGATCAGCAATTAGGGATCATTTCGAACAAGGGAGTTGCCAGTCAAGTTGGCACATGACACTCATGATCACAGTTACAAATCTGCAGATTTGCATTGTTGTATTGTATTGTATTGTATTGCTTTTTGACGTTACGTTGTACCGTTGGACTAGTTTTAAAAGTCATCAACAGAAATTAGAGTCCTGGCATGTGACTTGAAAGGTGACGATAACAAACTTTATTAGCGAAAACGTAATCTTTGTAATTGCCAATTTAGACTTGTCTGGATGATATTTTCCTTGGTGAATAGCAAACAATTTAACTCTACATTGTTCGTTTGATAAACTGATTTAGAACAACAGATTTAGATAGAAGGGATCACTTTTTATTAATTCTTCGAATTAAATTTTTCGAAAATCTTGTGAACCATTACAATTTCAGTATTATGTTTCCCATGTTCCTTAGTAATGTTTAGTTGTAGCCAGATCTAAGAATCTATAAAAATTAGTCAATAAATGTCTACGATTTTGCAGTAAATAAATCAATTAAAACAGATATATACAGAAGATTAAATACTTGTAATAGACGAGAACTCTCAGCTTCGTTTATGACGTTTTCCGATAGTTTTATCTATTTTAAATAAAGAGATATAGAACAATCTAGATGTATTTTACATTTTAATTCGCCAATATCTATGACTCATTATGTATAATTAGGTATTTCGCCCAGTAAGATTTTAAAGGTGAGATGTCGACGGAATTTCTAGTTTGCCGAGTTTGTCATTTAACAGTGCATGTATGGATGGTCTTTCAAATGTCAAACTGCTCGGCGCAGTGTCCCTTGTTCGCAGAATTTATGAAGTTGTCTGATTGTTCGTGCGCGATTCACTTATGTAAAATTCAGTTGTTGTTGATGGCTGTTCGTACTCTGACAAAATTAAGATACGCTGCTCACTTTTTGCTCAAAGCATTCAATGCCCATATCACAATACAGTACCAGAACGTTAGCATTGACAGTGTACATATATTGCCTTTTGTATATTGACAGAAAAAGGTATATTCCTATGACGTTTGTTTAATACATAATTTAATCTCGTTCAACATCGTGTCTTTGTGCTTGAACAAGGAAGAGAACTGTTTAGTTAAGCCAGTATTTGATGTACATTCTGTAAATTCCATAACTAAGGGAAGGAATTTAGTTTCAAAAACTCACAACTGTCTTTAGGAAATTCTTTTTCAACAAAGATTTCCTTGACCATATTCCTGTATACGAACTGGGATATTTATATATATTGATTCGACCTTTGCCTCTGAACCGAATTGACGCAATAACCGAGTCTACTTGAATCTGGGAAGTTCGTGTTGTCATTTATGGAAACCGTTCAGGTTTGGAGTTCAATACACAGTGAACCTTCAACTCGTGACAAGTGATTTATATTTGGACCATTTCATACACACACTTAATTTAGTCTCAATTAGCTTGGCAATTCTTACGTTTTCCAATAATTACTAAAGGTTATTCAGTTTGTGTATATGCATATGTGGTTGTTTCGTTGTCTCTCGACTGTAGTTTCCTGGCCATATCAGGCTTATAATTGTTCTCATTTCTTGGCTTGTGTGTGAGTGGTACCATTATGTCCAGAAACGTAAACATAGACCCCCCCCCCTCTTCACCCCCTCACCGCCAGGCCAGTAGTAATCAAAACACACATAAAAGCCGTAATATCAGGGACCGACCATTTGATATTGTGGGGCCAGGGGGTGGAATAATGTCATAGTGGTCTTAGTGTGCGTTCGATCGACAGTATTCCGGAATAGGAATACATTCGGAACAAAATGTCTCCTACAGTCTCTAAGCTATACAATTCTAGCACCGAATTATGTATTATGGTGAGCCGAAAAATAATAGTTTCGTTTCGCATATTTATGAAGAGCAATACTGATAAGTTCAACAGATCAAAGTTTTTATTCCGTGTATTCTTATTCCGGAATGCGGTCAGTCAAACGCGCCCTTAATGTATTTATACGATCCAAATCCGCTGAAAAAATAATCTGCAATAGTAGCTGTAAACAATGGTTTGGAAAGCTAACTGTTCGAAAACAATAACTGATTTTGTTGTATAATTTTGAAATTAAGGAATCCTTTGCAAGCAAATCGTCTTTCCACCCCATCCAATATGCCTGAAATGGTCGATATGCAAATTCAGTATTTCAATTTTGTTGGCTTCATTGAACCTAGTTAATGTCATGTTCGAACATTGTAACTGATGGAATTTGATTTCGAACTGACACTTTCCTGGAAATATTTTCCTTTTTGTAAAAAGCAGATAATTTTGGTCGGGTTTCTTTGTCTCTTTGTCAGTCTATGAAGTCTTATAAAGTCTGTTCTTACAAGAAAGCCGTATACGTTCGTTGATAAGATCAGGGCCGGAAATAAAAGATTCCAAGGCAAATTTGAGATGTAAACTTAAAAATTAATAACACAATTCTCTGGCAAGTGTGCACACTGTATGGCCTTTCTCATCCAATTTAATCTCCGCATTATTTCAGCTAGATTTAAATTCAAGACTTTTGGATGTTTTTCCAATTAATTTTTCGTTAATTTTCTTTTCTGTAAAAGTTCAAAAAGGTACACATCCTGGATATATTGCGCATTTCCTCCTGGGAGATACAATGCCCCCGACGGAAAATCCTCCGTTTTAACTTCCAGGTACATCTTGAATTATGCATCGTATAGTTGCATGCCGACCAAAGGCGTTGGAAGGATGTATGGTGCACCCACGGGTTGGCATTCGGAAGTGATGCCGAGAGAATATTGCCCTGTTACTCACAAGGGGAATTTGCCCTTTAATGGTAGGATAATGCCCTGGCTATGGAAGGTGTTGAAACTGTAAAGTAAAGGCATGTTCCGAAGACATGACCATACTTTCCGATAGCATTTTGTCCCGGTATTGTTGCGTTATTTTGTAAGGCATCCAGTCAGCCATCCATCCATCAATCAATCAATCAATCAATCAACCAACCAACCATTCAACGAGCCAACCAACAAACAAACAAACCAATCAACCAACCAACCAACCAACCAATCAACTGATCAACCAACCAACCAATCAACCAACCAACCAACTAACCAACCAATCAACCAACCAACCAACCAATCAACTGATCAACCAACCAACCAACCAATCTACCAACCAACCAACCAATCAACCAACCAACCAACCAATCAACCAGCCAACCAACCAATCAACCAACCAACCAACCAACCAACCGACCAACCAATCAACCAACCAACCAATCAACTGATCAACTGATCAACCAACCAATCAACTGATCAACCAACCAACCAACCAATCTACCAACCAACCAACTAACCAACCAACCAACCAATCAACCAACCAGCCAACCAACCAACCAACCAACCAACCAACCAATCAACCAACCAACCAACCAACCAACCAACCAACCAACCAACCAACC
>JANVCH010079102.1:0-15961 GCA_025505405.1 Epizoanthus rinbou | reverse complement strand
TATCTCAAATAATTTTGAAATATCACGTTCATTCTCCTCGTGGTGACAGTTGGTCGCTGGGAATCTTTCTTCATTATCATAATTCCCTTAGTAACAGCCGATTTCTTGACGTCGCAGGTCCCTTGATTTCTTTGTCTAGAAATGCGTAATCCGGTACCTATAAAGTATTATGGAAATATTCCTCAGAAACACAATTACGCAAACTCGATTTGACAGGCTGTCTCATTCTAGAAAACAGTAAACACAATCTTGAGTTAAAATTTCAACCCTGGGTTAACGTTAACATCTTTCGATCAACTGGGCCTTGAAGTGTTTTATCTCTTTTAGAAACGTTTCAGTAACTTATCAACAGAACTTTAGAAGACTTGATACATAATAAAACCAACTTACTAACGATTCCAGCAAAGAGTACGGCCACTTCGGCTGCCTCATACTGAATAGAAAATACGTTAGCAGGTACTCGTTACAATGACCAGAAGAGTATAGAATTGTGATTTTTCATTTTGTTCAGGTGGTAAAAATATTGTTTGCTATTGTCGAACATTAGGAAATGCAGAAATAATCTAGCTACAGATTATAATTCAGTAGTCAATGATGTAAATTTGGATAATAACTCCTTACCTACTCTTAAACTCCCGCTTGTGTCTTGTTCGGTAAATTATATTAGAGACGGAATAATTTATACTGTTGGGGGAGGGGGAGGGAGAAGAGGTGGAAGAATGACATTCGGGCAAATATATTTTCTCAGATGTAGGTCTGCAAAACAAATTATTCCGCCCCCTCCCGCCCCAAAAGTAATAAATGCCTGGTCCATCACGTTTTCATATTCATTCATAACTATGGCATGATTGCTTTAGTTCGGACTCTGTTGATATTTTAAAATTGGTACTGAAGACATCTACATAATTACATGGCAAAGGTTGCCCATCTCTCGCCACGGCGTGCTGGTGCTGGTGCATATAAAAGATAAAAGCTGCGTTGTGCATGGAGCTGTTACAAATGTATAGGAAAGAAAAATTACTGGAGACGTCAACTGTGATGAGAAAGACAAGAAAATTAAAATAGAAAGTCACAAGCAGACTGTATAAACCATGCATAATATTCACCGCTTACTGTGACAATGCCGGGTGTCGAAATCAAGTATTTATTTGCCAACTTTTTAAACTAGACACCTTGTTAGTGTGCCTCATATAAGAAGTTTGTGACATTTTCAGGCAAAAAAAGCCATAAAACAGAGCCCAGTTATAACCCAGGGTTAAAATCGTAATTCACGAATGGGTTTACTGCCCTGTGGAATGAGATATAGGCTGTCATATAAGTTTACATAACTAGGTTTCTTTGAACGGCTCCTTTTAAAAATCAGGGAAACGGAAAGTAATGTTGCTTACCAAACTGGAGAGTTCAAAGCATTAAAAAACAAATGGGGAATTTAAAAATCCTAGTGATTTATGTATTGTCTTACCACAGACTACTCTACAAACCGCACACAAACATTATCTCACAAAAGAAATGTATGCATTCTATTGTACTTTTTTTTCGTTTTTATTTTGTAATTATATGTCAGTTATTAAAAAACGGCTGTAAATAGTTAAATGATGAAATAAACATATATTGCCAAAAAAAAAAAAAAAAAACAACTCCACATCATTATTTTCTTAACATTTATGCTTCTGCATGTGAGCATTTTATCTATTCCCCCATAACAGCTCAGTCTCCTATACTAAATACATGTATCAACTATTATCAAAACAAATAATTGTTCAACGTTAACTTAACAATACTCTTTTCAGTTTAATTATATCTGACAAATAACCAATGAATTTTAGTTGAAGAAAAAAACACCTTAATCTTCATCTCTAATTATTGTAAAAACACAATTAATAATTAATTAATTTTAATTAATACAAACTTGTCTCTCATGAAACCATATAGTAAAATTATTACACAAAATTATATTTAAAATGTGGAATCATGTACAAAACCCATTTTTCTTATAAAGTTGTATACTGCCACATATTTCATATCAAGTTGTAATTGTTGTCCAAAGAAAACAAGATCAAGAGTGGTATGAAGTTCTTGGAGTAGGGAAAGTAGTGAAAGATGAAATGTATGATGTGCAAGTATCAATTGCATATACTAAGACAAGAGGGTTAGAACATTTTGCTGTCAATTATTTAAGAAGTCAAGTGGCCTGGACATTTGCTTGCCTTGTATAAACAACGGCATCCAGAGAGCAGCAATGGAAATGCTCAAACCTGGTCCTCATGATCTACTATATCATCGATTCCTACAAGTGCTGCTGAAGATGAATTATGGGTTACAAGTACTTAATCTTGGAGTGTTACTCGAGCAACTCAATGACACTGAAGTAGAAGGTGATGGTGACTGGAGTCTCAGAAATTGGAAGATACTGATGCTGTACTTTCGATCAAGATCCAGCGCAATGAAATACGGATTTGAAGCCATGCGCTTTATCACATTTGTCAAAGCCTTTTACAGCGAGAAGATGGCTCACCGTATAATGCATGGACAATTTGTGAATGCCAAAGGTGGAAAGGGGAAGAACTACGCTAATGATCTGAAGATGGAACATCTGGTGAGAACTAACAAAGTCACCCTTCAGGGGCTGTGTGGCAACAAGACTCTAAAAGCAGTGGAACGAAACACATCTACAGCATACAGCATAAAGCAGATTGTCAATCAAAATGATAACGAGTGTCATACCCCACCAGAATCAACAGCTCATACACACGCCAGCACTACTGGTCGATGATGTCAAAGAAATGATTGAGCTGATAAGGAAACAACATCCAGTTCAGAACAATACAGGCCGAGAGTTGCAAAGTTGTATCAGAAATTGTGCTCTGGACCAGCTTGACGCAGTTGCCTTGAACAGCTGGGATGGCTGTCCCATAACAAGACAAGACTAGCTCAAAACCCTTATAGCTGTGACTTTGACAACAATGAAGATGAGGTGGACGACGTGCTTGAGGAGGAAGAAGAATATTATATCTGGGAAAGTGATGAAGCATAGTTATTGATGCAGTCGAACTATATATACATGTATGTAAAGCGCATTAGATCATATGCCCATGCATTTTGCGCTATATAAGTAATAAAGTTATTGTTATAGAGCTAGTCAACTCACATGTACTGGTTATGTTTTAATTGCATAATAATGAGACTGAAATTAAATTAGCTGACTTTACATACCCTATTCTTATGCTTGCCAATACACTTTGGCTACTCCTGCAAAGGGTATGGTTACTGATGTATCTGGCGAGAGTTCCTGGAACAATGTCATGTGTTATTACAAGACATTGATCAAACACCACTTGTCGTGGGGAAGCCTAACTATATGGGGACTGGCAACTTTTATGCTATTAATAATATTAATTAATATATATAATTTTATATAGAGAGCCAAAACTTCCACTGAATAATCTTGAATAATCACTGCTACAAATATTTCTCTTAATACCTGGAAAACATCATAGTCATGATATATACCAGTATCTCTACACATTAACACGAGTTTGATATCATTTATCATACGGAAATAGAAAGATACTGAAGCAAGCATTTCTCTCAGGTGTACATATTGCATTTACACATGTTTCTTGATAATGGTGAAAATCAACTTAGCATTATCATTACTATACAAGGGTAGCTGAGACTTAATTTTTTCAACCGATGTAAGGTCACTAAGGTTTTCAATAAGTCTATAAGTTTAATACTAAATCCTGTTGACAAAGCAGCACTTGCAACACCGCTTCTTCCAATCTCTCGGAGCTGCAACTCTGTTTCTCTACACAGCTCATCTCTGATTACATTCTTAATATCCTCACTGATCACTGGCTTTGTGACTTCACCCGCCTGAGAAGCAGGAGTCAGTTCCATGGTTTTAGAAATTTTCTGTACAACACGGAAAAATTCACAGTCATCACAAGGGCAAATTGACCTATGATAATCACAACATGGCCATAAATTTACCACAGGATGTGAAAGAACTTGCAACAACACTGCCACGATATCCTAGAGACTTGCCAGTGACAACAAGTAAAGGTGAAAGGCCGGGACAATACATTCAAAGAAGTCATGGTTAAGAGACAAAAAGTACAACTCTCAATATGGAGATTTAAAAATTAATTTTGAATCACTGAATTCATTGCCAGAAAATGGTATTCCGTCAGGTCTGTTGACAGTTGAAAGTAAGGAACAATTTTTGTCAAATGAAATTCCAGAACCTAATTCATATTCTGATGATACTGTTTATAATGAATCAGCTGAACTTAGCAGTTTTCTACCTGTTGGTGTACAACAGGAACAAGAGTGTGAGGCAATAAGGACTCAGTTGTCTGCAGAAGAACCAATGAACTGGCCAACAATTATTGACACTCCAATTAATGAATATCAGACACCCTTTTTAGCAATATGGCTTTCCCTACTTTATTCCCAGATGGTACTCAACTAACCCTGCATTGCTCAGGGATATTCCTCTTCATGAGAGAATAAAGCATCTTATTAAATTTGGAGAATTTAGTGAAAATAAATGGATTTATCGATTTCCCAGCCATCCCAGATTTTCGTACTGGGCATTCAACATGATTCAGAGGAAACGAATATTGCAACAAAGTGGAATTTTTCTAAAACAAAATCCTGGAGAAGCGCATCTGACAATCGAAGAATTGCGTGAGATGGCAGAATCAAATAACTGTGATGAATTTATGTCCAAAGTATCAAGATATACTGCAAATATTCCTGGCACAAATTCTTACTGGTACAAAGTCAGAGAAGACCTCAAAGCAGTTATTACAAATTTGGGACTAGTCCCAACATTGTTCTTTACTTTTTCAGCAGCTGACATGCATTGGCCTGAACTGCATGCTCTGTTTGGAAAAATCCTGATACCCTCACATCGAATGAAAGGCGACAGAATGTCATAAATAATCCTCACATAGTTCACTAGTTTTCACCCAGCGACTAGAAAGTTTAGTGAAACACTGGCACTATGACACTCTTGATGCCAAGTGGCATTGGTACATGTTTGAATACCAAGGAAGGGCTGCCATTCATTGCCATGACACTGCTAAGCTAAGCAATGACCCAGGTCTTTGTCAACTTGCAGAGACTGCCCTGAAAGGATTTTTGGTTCAGAAATACAAGGATGAAAATAACTATCCAGATAATGCAGAGTTAGATCAAGATATTGAAACTGGTCACAAAGCTGCTGACATTGTATGCCAGTATGTTGACTAGTTGTATTCAACAGTAAATCCACTGCCACCAGATGGAGATGTCCGGGCAAACCATCAGTTCACCCTTGCCAAAGAAGGCTTGACGATATTCCAGATTATGAAGTTGAGCCTGATTATATAGATCTCTTAAACACCGTCCAGCGGCACACTCATTGTAGAACAAGCTACTGTTTAAGAAAGAAACAGTCAGAAGTTGACTTGAAGTGCAGATTTCACTTTCCATTTCAACCATGTCAGAAGACTAAGTTAGAATTTGAAAAACTCCACAGCAAAGATGATACTGCACACTATCGAGCAAAGATTTTCACTGAAAGAAATGATTCTATACTAAACAACAACCAGCAACTGCAGTTACAGGGCTGGAGAGCCAACTGTGACATCCAAGTAGTAATTGATTACTATGCTTGTGTTGAATACCTTACAAAATATGCAGCTAAGAGTGAGCCAGTTCTGAGGCAAGCATTTAATTCAATTGTTCAAGACATGGACAACACCAGTGACCCTCACAAGGCTGTTAAAAAGGTTGTTATGAAAACACTTGGTGAACGAGATTATGCTGCACAAGAAACAATGTATCACTTACTCTCACTAAAACCTCACAGTTCAACTTTTAATGTTATCCCAGTTAGTCTTCATGGTTCACGCAGAGTGCGTACTTGCCTATCAGATGAAGCTGAAGGCACCTGTACTGACAATTCACTTCTTGACATTTACAAAAGCAGACTGGAATTTGCTTCTACCTCGTCAGCCATCACAGATTTTAAATTCAACAGAATTTCAAGATGAAATTAGACTCTTCTATGGTAATCCAGAAGTTGCAGCTTATAATAATGAACGACTCAATAAACTTCAACAACCAGTAGCTCATACTAATGCACGCCATTCATCAGTTATAGCAAAGAAGATGAGTTCTGATGATATGTCAGGGTTAGAGCAAAGGGAGCTAAAGTTATGCTAACTATGAATTTATGGCCAAGTGTTGGTCTCTGCAATGGTGCAACTGGGAGAGTTGTTCATGTTGTCTACAGAATTGGTCATCAACCACCAGACTTGCCCGTTACTGTCATTGTTCAGTTTGATGACTACAGAGGCCCTTCTATTAGTGCCACGGACCCATCATGTGTTTCCATATGTCCAATAACTGTTTCATCAGTCAGAAAGCACTTTCCATGAAAGACAGCAGTTGCCACTTAGATTTGCATGGGCTCTAACAATACACAAAAGCCAGGAACTGACACTTAATAAAGCTTAGATTAACATTGGTAAGACAGAAAGAACTGTTGGATTGGCTTATGTAGCAATTAGTAGAGTGAAGACACTATCTTCTTGTGTTATTGAGACTATGACATATGAGAGACTCGCAAGTCTCAAATCATCATCAAATTTACAATTTAGACTTGCTGAAGAACATAGGCTAGATACCGTAGCACAATAAATCTACAGTGCACAGCATATCCAACAACCTCATTCACCCCTTTAAACCTTATTATCCCCAGTAAGACTTTATGCTAACAAAAATAACTATATATTCACCTTTCTGCATGTAACTTTAGTTGATAAATGTAATCTAAAGGGTTCAAGTTTACTATAATGCCCTCGAATTTCGAAGTAGCAAAAATGTGTAGTTGCACATGGTAAGTTATTATTTCTTTGTCATCTATATGTTGTGTAGTGTATCAGTAGTATTGTAAGTTATTTCATTGTAGTGCATTATTTATATAAGGTATTTAATATTTTGGTGTTAATTGTTGACAGTTGCAATAAATACAGATATATAATTATAATGGTCTAATTTGACATCTCTTCTTCAATTTTGTTATTACAGGTATTCAAATTATATAACTGATGGAGAAAAGTGCATCGCAACAAAGCCAATCACCATCTACCTCCGATGAAACCATCACTGGCTTTGTACAGAATGTATCACCAATACGGAAAAGACCAACAAAGGAGTATTTTGACTATTATTTACAAACGGAATCAACTCTACCGGCCGTGGAATATTCTTCTCTCCACGAAAATGAAAACTATTTACAAATGCAGATGAAAAGAAAGTTCCAGTAAAAATCAAAAAGTTTATCCATGACAGCAAACCTGAATCTACAGATATTGTGATCAGTGATGAAGTTGTCGTAAACCAGCTGAAAGAATCAGAAGTTCCCTATGAAAGAAAGGAACTGATACCAGCGAATTTAAACTTGTCAATGATCGGATTGATAGCACCAAATCAGCTATTAACAGTATTGGTAGCACTTCAGAGTCCAGAAAAGACAAATGTAGCAGATAACAACTTGACAAAAGCAGATGCTTGGTTAGTTGATCCACATGGTTTAATACCGATTACCCTCTGGGAAGACGATATTACTAAAGAGACGGAATGGAGAGATTACGTCAACCCTGCAAAAAGTTTTTCTGAAATCACCAAATCTGATCCTTTTACTGACACATTGGCTGTGGCTGAAAATGTGCTTACTGGGTTCATAGATGGCAATATAGAGGGAGCAGCGTTTGACATAAGAGCCCGCCAGCCCGCCGAGGCGGCCTAAATTTTTGCAGGGCGGAATAAAATAATTGTTTCCCACCCAGTTGACGGGACAGCAAATATATATTGGGCGGGTTAAATATGTACAAGAGTTTGTCAACGTTATCTTCCAACATTTTTGCAAAGGAATTGTACAAGTTTTATCCAGCATTCTTACTCAAAGTATTAACAAATACTTCATTCGACTTTTCCGAAATTGTTATGTCGCATGACTCACGCCCATTTATTTTTGAAAACCACAAGGAAGAATGCTGTCAACTTTTAACCAATCCAGTTGAAGCATTCCGACGCGTGAAATTAACAATTATATCAACTGGATGTATTTATTTTTAGTTTTAGAGCTTTACCTAGTTATAAACACGGGAAAGTTGTTGCTTTCCGAAATTCAGAAAATTATCATGAAAATATGTGTTATTTCCAACTACGGCTAAATACGTGTATTGTGAATCACCTTTACATAATGATAATTTCCTTCGTTCATTTATCTATTTGTGAAGAACATACAAAATCTCACAGCGCCCTGACATTTACATTTTTATCTACAACTGCGTTTAAATAATCGTCCCAAAGCTCAATTACATTGAACTAAAACCGACTAACAGTTTGTGCTTCGATGCAGAAATGTAAAATAATTTTGTTCTTTCTGGGTTGTATTGTTAATTTCACTACTGCACGAGAATGTAATAAGAGCACACAATTGGGAGTCTAAACAACATCTTTGCACGTCAAAAATAAATCATGTCGTGTCAGTAATAAATCCTAGCTGAAGAACTTGTGTGTCACGGGTTGAGACCATGGAGGCATGGATAAGTTTGTAACAAGAGAAAAACGGCCTTTGGCCCCGCAATCTGGCAAAACAAGGGAAATCCCCAAAAAAGTCAAGAAATCCGATACAGAAATGTGCGATGAACCAGACATCAGAAAATTTGACCACAGCTGGACTAAGATTTACGGGAAATGGTTGATTTATACACCGCCAAGTCAATCGTACATCTCGAAAGAGATTTCCATAGAGGAAGTAAAAAGCCATAAAGTAAAATATTTAGGCAGCGCATGCTGCCGATTTTGCAAAGAATTCCCATCTTTGGTTAGCAACCAAAGTCTTGTTAACGGGACGACAAACGTTCGTTCCCAAACTTTTAAGGAACATGAGAGATGTCTTGGGCATAAAAGAGCAGCAGATGCTTACAAAGTAAAACAAAAAAAGAGGAGACAAAGGAGAAGTACACTGCCCCAATTGCCTCGGCATTAATTCCAAAGTTAACTGAAGATGTACAAGCCAAGATGCGCATTTGTTTCAACACAGCGTATTATGTAATGAAGCAACAGAAACCTTTCAGTGACTATCCTGAAATTCTCGATCTCCAGGAGAAAAATGGCTTGACAGTGGGAACTGCACATCGATCAGTGAAGGCTGGAGTAAGATTTGGGGAAGCGATCGGTAAATAATTTTATAAACCTGCGCAGAAAACATTGCAAACGACGCCATTTATTTCAGTACTACTTGACCGATCAACGAGCAGAGCAGTTGAAGAGAAGGAATCGATCTATGTTCGATACATTGGAGATGACTTTAAGCCCAATACGGTTTTCTACAAACTCCCAAATGTTGAAGATGCAAGTGCAGATGACAATCAGTCGATAAAGCTATGGCAGATAGTAATCTTGATTCTGTGCAGTGGAAACAAAAAAAACTGTGGTAGCTTCTGTAGATGGCGCCAGTGTTCTAAAGGCGGGGTTTTGAAAAAGAACAGAGATGTTGCCCCTTGGCTTGTTGGCATTCATTGCGTCAACCGTTATCTTGAACTTGGACTGATGGATGCTATGAAATCAAACACTTTCATTGATAAGATGAATGATTTCCTTTGTGGTTTGCACCATTTTGTTGTATCATCCCCAAAGCACTGGAGAGAAATGCAGAGAGTTGCTGATGCGCTTGATGATTCCATAGTGAAACCTCAGCGTGCAGACGGAACACGATGGGTTGCTCACCATTTAAGTGCCCTTGAGGCAGTGAACTCTTGTGTCATGCTTTGAAATATTGAGTGTTAACTCAAAGAAACCAAAAGAGCAGGCAAAATGCAGAGGATATTTTGTGTTGTTACGCAGTTACAAATTTGTTGCATATCTGCATTTTCTACTCGACCTTCTTGGTGAATTTAAGAGTCTGTCACTTCTGATTGAGAAGGAAGAAACAACCGTGTGCTCAAAGCTTCAGTTTCTTGAGTTGGCAGAGGTCAGAATCGCTGCCCTTGTAGCCAAACTTAGCAAGAATGAAGTTCGTTTCAATGAACAGTTACAAGTTGAGGATGGGGCAGATGAAGGAATGTTTGCCTATCAATACCAAAAAGAATTTATGAAGAAGGCAAATATTGTGCACGAATCACAAGTGCCTGTTAAGGGCACGAAATTTAAAGAACCATTCCAACAGAAAAGACAAGATCTTGTGCAGCGGTCTCTAAAATTCTTCCAGAACCGATTCAAAGACTTCAGAGAAAACACGTTTGTTGCAGCAGCAAGTGTTTTGAATCCGCGAGGGTTTCCAGAAAGACCGGATACAGCATTATCAGAACACCTTAATCACATTGAACACAGAGATTGAACTTTTGCTGAACCACTTTAGTGTCCCGTTAACAGACAACAGTTGTGATTTTGACGCTGTCAATAGAGAATGGCTCCATGTCAAGCTTTTGGCGTTTTGCACATTAGAACTATAGCCGAATCCACTTCACTCAATTCTGGCAGAAATTATTTCGACCCCACTACAGTGAACTCAAGAATTTGCTTATGCTAATTCACATCGTACTGCTGCTACCAATGAGTGTCACTCCATGGGCCACCAGTTGGCGAGTTCAACCCTGATACAACAATCCGGTACAAATCGAAAAACAAGCTCCCATTTTAATATAAATGACAATATAAAGAATTTGAGTTGTACAAAGTATGTTTCCTCATGTTCAAACCTCACATTAGCTCATAAACTGTAACAACGTGCATTAAATGCTATTACTGTCATTCAATCCTTTCTTGCTTTGTTTGCAATGTTTCAAGTGCAAATAAACCAGGAAACGCTTTAAATTTTGACACAATGCAAAGTGCATAGCCACAATCTTGGATTTCTTAGAAAGTTGTTGTGCAACACTTATCAACTCACAAATCGTGTGGAATATTAATTGCATTCTCGAAAATATCACTTAATTCGAAATGACATTGCCCGGGCAACAGGTGATACCTTGAAGCAAATATTTTCCAGAATCTTGTCCTCCAATAATTTGTTGTAAAAGTCGCCACATTTGGTGGGTATTATTAGAATATGAATTAATTTTTTTTGAAAAATGCACAAAATTTAAGAGCATGCTAAGAACATACCTGAGGCTGAGGAAAGACGAATAACCTTTTTTTGATACTGTACAAGATCATGGAAATAATTTTATCCTCGGCTATTGTTCATCAGTGCAACATCGCCTTTAGTGTTGTGCATGTTCACGTTTGTTTTAAATCTTTTTTATTTATTATTATATTTCTTTCTTGCAGGTCAGGGCAGTGGTTAATTTAATAAAGTTTATTTATACTTCCGGTTGGTTTGTCTAAATGGAAAATAACAACTACACACCCAATACTACAATTTTGTTTAAGAACATTCTAAAGAACATTTGAGGCTGAAACCCTCAAAATATTTAAGAACATTCAGACGCAGCTTAAAAAGTAGACGTTCTTATAAACAAAGAGTGTATCTTGAAAGTTCTTGATTGTTAAAATCAATGTGGGCATCCCCCCTCCCCCTTTCCCCAGGCCGAATAGGGCTAACTTAATTTTTACATTTATCTGTAGACAAAAAAGAATAAATTGGATTCAAAGAATGATAAAAAGTTTTTTTTAGGTAGAGCACCATCAACAGTGAAGTCATTCAGTGAGTTCAGAAAATCGAAGGGAAAAGAATGGAAAGCCATGGTGTCCAAGAAACAAGTTGACCAGGAAATCGAAGTCCAAATAATGATAGGCATGATGTACTGTTGTGAAAGGGAGATGCGTCTTAAACCAAAGAGAGGGAAGCGAATTGCATTGTCGGTATCAAATAAAGTACCATACAATGTCACCCTGGAGAAGGCAGTAGACAAGTTCAGGGCTTACCACAGTGATATTTTAGACGCCAATGAAGATCATGTGTTGGTTCTAGAAAGTGGGGAGGAAGCTCAGTTCGTCCCGGGGTCATGCCACAAAGAGTTCTTCTCACTTAAGCGGTATAAAGAGGACCTTGGAAAGGATTATGCCAAGATTGTCCTTTATCTGTGCGCTATTAAAGACTTCAGAATTAACACAGGCGAGGATGAACAGGAAGAAGAAGATCCTTTTGATGAAAGCTTTACATGCAAAAAGAGAAAAACAGACCCAACTGGAGCATTTGAAGAGGCCAGCACTTCATATGAATCAGATGAAGCCATAGCTAGAGAATTACAAAGGCAGCTTGATGAGGAAGGCGATGAACAATGCACTGTTTCTACATCTAATGTTGACGATCTTAAGAAAACCACCGCAGCCCATGAGGATACTGGAAGTGTAGTACGTGCAATGCATAAGAATGTCAAGCAAGATCATTGCTTTTCCATCGTTGCTCGAAGAGGTGTATCACTTCCAAGAATAATCTCCCTTTGGCAACGCCAAGTTTGCAAGTCCAGTCCTGAGAATATCACAAGAATACAATATTCTGGTGAAGACGGTATTGAAACGGGGGCACTGTCCCAATAATTTTTCTCAAGTGTTTTTTCGGAAATTGGGAAATCGATATTCCCTGATGGAGCTCCCGTTAACTCCATATAAAGCGTTCAAAATAAGAGCTTTAAAACTTGTGGCGAGATCGTTGCAGCTTCATTAGCACAGGGTGGTCCTCCTCCATCATTTTTGGCTGAGTCTGTGTATGAATTGATGCAAACACTTGAAGTGAACCTTTACCAACTTGATACTGAAAAACATTTCACTCACAAGGACAAGTAACTTCTTGAACAAGTAAGAAACTGTGATTCGTTTGATGCCAGCTTAAGTGACCTTATTTTAGACCATGGATACACTGGCCCATTAAACAAGGCACATCAAGGTGATATTATTGGAACCGTTCAAGTGAGCATAATAAACACGCGCTTACTATTTTTGAGAGAATTCTGCAAGGGTTTCAAACCGTTCAATGTGTATGCACTCGTTAAAGAAAATGCTGCTCTGTGCAAGGATCTGTTTGTGCCAAATACAAGTGACCCAGTAGATTCAAATTATGTTGTCTCACTGGTTTCACCAGATTATTCAGTAGAAGTAACATCAAGACGGAAGCTTGAGGAGATGGTCATAGACAATCTTCAAGATTTCTTGTCAACTGTGGAAGATAAGAATATCACAGGCTACTTAGAAGCACTGGCTTGGCAGGAGAAGAACAGCATAACAGATGAAAATGGCGTTCCGAAAACTGAGAAATATCAGGCTATGGAAGTGAGTCCAGCCGGAGTACTCGGTTGGTTAACAGGACAGAGACATCGCTCTGTAAATGGAGAACAACTGACCATAATCGCACATTTCGACCACGATTGCAAGGAGAGGAATCCCAAGCACACTATCTGCTTTCCTCAAGTTGGGAGCGTGTGGTAGGGAAATTACATTCCCTGTTGCATACATGACTGGCACGAAAGAGTTCGAACACATTTTTCTTCTAGCGCTTTGCAAAGGTAGTGCATTTTCCGAGGCATGAAGCTCCCGGGAAATTGCACGATTGCTTACAAAGGATTGTGAACTTTCAGACAACAGTTTTATCATGGAGGTGGGATGATTTTATTAAACAGCAAGATATCGTTACTTTGCGTTTATGCTGTTCATTCCTATTTGAACTTTGCCTTCTCAAATAACAGAAACTTCAGGAAGTATAACTATTCCAATACTTCCATGTTATAGTTCAGTTACAAGTTTTTCAATAGTTGTTATAGTTCAGTTATGAGTTTTTGTAAAAGCTAGAAGTGGCATTCGTCCGTCAGGGAGTGAAACCCATCAACTGATTCATTATTTTGTTGAAAGTTGACAAATGTTAACTTGCATGTTTCTCAGTCAACTTTATTATTTCAAGTTTTTAAGTATGTCAAAGCACAATCTTAGTGAGAAAGGACCTTTTTGTGTGAGCACAGTTAGCACAGTCTCTAAGAACTTGGACTGCTAACCAGGAGGTCCCAGGTTCGAGAGTTGTATTTGTACGACCTTCCTTCACCACACCGTCCGTGGACAGGGACGTTAAGCCGTTGGTCCCCCAGCGGATGAAGAGCCACTCTTGAATCTCTCCTTGAGCGTTCGCAGGCTCATTTCTATTCCGTGGTATTTTAGCAAAAAGTACAGAATGATCTCATACTCGTATCCTTCGTTGAAACAATATTTCATTGCTAGTGTTTCTTCATCAAGTTCAGCACCACAGGTGGAACAAAATTTGTTGTTAATCGTCAATGTTGCTGTGCAAGCTTCACATTTTAGCGCTGACATCCAGTTTGCCACCGCCATCTTGAAAATGTATCTATTATCCCGTGATGCATTTCGATAAAAACTTGGCCCAGTCCCCGGCAACTCTGGCACAAGATGGCGAATTTTTTTAAATTCGGAGTATGCTTCATGAATTCGGAATGAGCTTTGGAATTCGGAGTGAGCTTTTGAAATTCGGAGTGAGCTTTTATAATTCGGAGTGAGCTTTTGGAATTTGAGGTGAGCTTTTGGAATTCGGAGTGCACTTGTGAGTGCACCTCAAAAGACATTCTCCATCGAAAACCAACAAAACTGGATTTTCTCAAAATCGGACCACGAGGCACAGGGCAGGCATGGGCCAAAATCTCAAAAATGTAATTCTCTAAAAATTCCACCATACACTCATAATGAACAGGAAAACCATAAACAGCACAACTAAAAATGCTAAGATTCCTCAAAATACATTCTAAAACGAAACCAGCAAAGTTAGATTTTCTCAAAATCACACCCCGAGGCACAGGGCCAGCATGGCGCACAATCTCACAAATCAAACTCTCTAAAAATGCCCCTACTAACAAATAATGAACAGGAAAACCATAATCAGCAGACCTACAAATCCTAAGAGTCCTCAAAAGACATTCTAGGTCTAAAAACAGCAAAGTTAGATTTTCTGAAAATCGGGTCCCAAGGCACAGGGCCAGCATGGGGCAAAATCTCAAAAAAACTCAGTCTATAAAAATGCCAATATTGACTCATAATGACCAAGAAACCATAATCAGCACACCTACAAATTCTAAGAGTCCTCAAAAGACACTCTAGATCGAAAACCAGCAAAGTTAGATTTTCTCAAAATCTGGCACCGAAGCACAGGGCAGGCATGGGGCAAAATCTCACAAACATATCTCTCCCCAAAAATACCACCATTGACTCATAATGAACCGGAGAACCATAATCAGCACACCTACAATTGGTAAGAGTCATCAAATGACATTCTAGATCGAAAACCTGCAAAGTTAGATTTTCTCAAAATCAGGCCCCGAGGTACAGGGCTGGAATCAGGCAAAATCTCAAAAATCTCACTCTCTGAAAACATGCTCCTATTGAATCATAATGAACAAGAAAACCATAATCAGCACACCTACAAATGCTAAGAGTCATCAAATGACATTCTAGATCGAACACCTGCAAAGTTAGATTTTCTTAAAATCGGGCCCCGAGGCACAGGGCCGGCATGGGGCAAAATCTCAACAATCTCACTCTCCCTAAAAATGCCCCTATTAACTCATAATAAATCGGAAAACAATAATCAGCACACCTACAAATGCTAAGAGTCCTCAAAGGACATTCTTGATCGAAAACCTGCAAAGTTAGATTTTCTCAAAATCGGGCCCCGAAGTACAGCGCCGACATCGGGCAATATCTCAAACATCTCACTTTCTCCAAAAATGCCCCAATTGACTCATAATGAACAAGAAAACCATAATGACCACTCCTACAAATGCTATTTGTAGGAAACTACCAACGCCACCTGCCTGATATGCATAGATACGCAGATAACTCTCAGCTTTACCTTGCTTTCCGACCCCACAACAGCCTTGATCAAGTCTCTGCAATAACTGCCATGCAAAACTGCAGTAACGATATACGACAATGGATGCTTCAGAATAAACTAAAGCTTAAT
>JANVCH010078991.1:0-15969 GCA_025505405.1 Epizoanthus rinbou | reverse complement strand
ATCTTAATAACCGAGTGCGAGGTCTGTCCGGGAGAATATTTTGCCCGAGGTCTTTCATTGTACAGACCGAGCGGAGCGAGATTTGGTTATTGGCCCTATAAATCAGAGTTGTCATATAATAAATTATTGTATGACCGAAAGTAGAAATGCTGAATATGCCCAGAAAGGTCTAGAAGAAGCGACCAACAGGTCCCTGAATTTCTGGTTATTTTTCTTTAATTTCACTTGTGATAACTCGTGCAAGTTACGTTGAGCTTCCATGAATGCGGTATTTAATACCGGCCGGAATTCGGTCAAGAGACATTATCATGATTTACTTGCTACCGATGTAAATTTTTACTTAATCTTGCAGCTGATCAAATAGGGATCAAATAGTTCTTCATGAAAATGATATTTCGAAACAAGTGTGCTAGAATTTCAAATGGACGGTGAGCTCTCGTTCAAGTGTCACGTTCTGTGGCAACTGGCGAGTTCTCAATCCATCGAAAATATTGAATTCCTTACTATCTTAACTTAATTATTTAGAGTATCGATTGGCTGAATTTCTACTCAGCGGGCATGTAAATTGTGCATAACTGGAAGTAAACTTGGTAGCCTGCATGTACAGACCCGTTTTTTCTCTCACGCCAGGGCCCGCGTGGTCTGAGTGAGAGGAAAGGGGTCTGTACACGCAGGCTATAAACTTGGTCGTACAGGTTATTTGATCATTATGGACTGTCCGTTATTTCGAGACCCTGGCCCGAGCCCTTATATATACCCCACGCCTGCAACAAATATACATGAAGCTCTGAAAAGTGCATTGTTTATTCGTACACATGCACGTTTGGGCAAATATATACGTCTTGTAAGAAGGTGCGTTTTGTACAATGGGCAATGTGCTTCTGCTGGCTCATTTACTTGTGAGAACGTTCAAAAATTATAATCTAAAACTAAAATTACATTGTGGTTCGACCGACCACTTTAATATTGTACTTCTTGTCTCAAGAAGCAATTCTTGTTCATGGAGGTCGGATTGGCCAACTTTGGGGTTGCAGTCCTCACAAGCTGTAAAGTTTGCTATACAAATTATATAATAATGGTATGAATGGTAGAAAATTTCATTATTCTTGATTATCACCGAGATAAAACTACATATAAAGTATAAAGCACATTTGGTTCTATTTACTTTAAAATTTGACGTGGTCCTATAAAGTTTCAACAAATTTAGTTAATTGGTCTTGCGGCGTCAGTGGCGCCATAGTGTCTGTGTCGTCCTGATTGAGCTGCAGCTCTGGATCCACAGGCTGCAAGGGGGTTAATGAAATCCTGCCACTGTGCGGCTGGGTGAACAAAGGCTTATCAGTTAATTGACTCTGATCGAGAGGTGTGGGTGTCTGGTGTGGAGAAGGAATAGGCCGAGGAGAAGTCAGCGTGGGCTGGTGTGGACTCATCTGAGCCTGAGCCCTAGGTGAAGCAACCTGGTGCGGTTGAGGCGACATAACTGGGCGAGGAGACTGTGATGGAAGACCTTGTTGCTGTGGCGACATTGGAGGTGGATTCTGTGAAGACATCAGGTGCTGCTGTTGTAAGTGCTGTTTAGCCTGGAAGTGTTGTGGGGATGGCTGTTGCGGCTGACCATTGTGGTGCATCATATTTGCATTGTATGTACTATTCTGTTGCATTTGTGCTCTCCGCCCTCCAGCATTCACTTGAGAAAACGGTGGTAGTTGTGGCTGTTGGAAAACGTTCTGTTGTTGTTGCTGCTGCTGTTGTTGCTGCTGTTGTTGTTGTTGTTGTTGTTGGAGTTGTTGTTGTTGCTGCTGTTGTTGTTGTTGCTGCTGTTGTTGTTGTTGTTGCTGTTGTTGCTGCTGCTGCTGTTGTTGTTGGTGATGCAGTAACTGTTGATAACGCCACAACTGCTGTGGTGTTAGATTACTCATGTTTGAAATATTTGGTTGGGAAACACTTGGTATTTGCTGCATCTGTTGCAAAGGGTGCTGACCTTGCACGTTCTGTTGTATTCCTTGTTGCAAACCTTGTTGAATACCATGCATTCCCTGTTGTATACCCTGTTGAATTCCTTGCTGCAAGCCCTGTGGCATTCCTTGTTGCATATTCTGTTGCAGTGTCTGTTGCATACTTTGTTGCAAAGTTTGTTGCTGCATGCTTTGCTGCAAACTCTGTTGCTGCATACTTTGTTGCAGACTTTGTGGCATAGCTTGCTGCATTGTCTGTTGGATTCCCTGCTGTATACCTTGTGGTATTCCTGACTGCAAACCTTGTTGCATACCCGGTTGCACTCCTTGTTGCATAGCTGTCTGTGGATTCTGTTGCATTCCTTGTTGCATACCTGGTTGCAAGTTTTGTTGCATACTCTGTTGCAGGTTTTGTTGCATACTCTGTTGCAAGTTTTGTTGCATGCCTTGTGGCAGGTTTTGCTGTATACCCTGTTGTATACTATGCTGCATACCCTGCTGAATGTTCTGCGGCATATTCTGTTGTATGCCTTGTTGCACACCTTGCTGATTTTGTTGTTGCTGCATCATGCGCTGACGCATAATGGCAGCAGCCAACTGTGGGTTTTGCTTGAGAATGCTCATCACCTGTGCTTGTTGTGATGGTGAATTTGGTGACTTGAGAGCCTGCAGTAATTGCTGTAAAGCTGCAGGCACAGCTCCAGGGGGTCGCATGTGATTTTGTGGTTGTGCACCAGGACCTTGCTGAGTGATTGGCATTTGGTTTCCAGCCATCTGATTTCCCTGTATCATTTGCTGTTGCTGTTTTTGTGCATACATGCTCTGCCATCTCTCAAGTGATGGTTGCAACCCAGGTCTTGGTTGCTGGCCAGTTGCCTGTGATGTTCCTGGCATATTGGGCTGTATGTAATTTCCAGGTGTGGGCTGCCGCATCATACCTTGAACTGCAAGTGGCTGAGAACCCACAGAACTAGGGTTCTGCTGTTGGAAAACCTGTTGTGGCACGTTAACTGGTGCAGCTGTTGCTGTTGCAGTTGGGCCAGTCGCTTGCACAGCCTGCATTGTGGCTGCATGGGCAATCTGCTGGGCAGCTCTCACAGCACCAGGTGGTGGACCGCTGCTTACTGGTTTCTGTGGTGCCTGCGGTGGCTGTGGCTGGTAGGGTGGAGGCTGCTGATGCATCTGTGGTCGTGTACCTTGGTGCATCGTTGGATGCGGTGGCAAACCACCACCTGGTACCTGTTGCTGCTGTGGCATCACTGGTTGTCCTACTGGTGGTGGAACCCTGGATGCCATTGCAGCCATACGTCGACGGACTGTCTGAGCCTGATGCATCCTCTGTTGCAACTGTTGCTGTTTAAGCTTGTTCTTGATGTGGCGGCAGAATGGCACAACACATTCTCTTTCCAAACAATGCTTTGCATGATAGCAACACAAGTGAATGAGCTCCTGACAGATACGACATCCTCCACTGGTCTTGCGCTTGCAACTCTTGGTGTGCTCAACCACCTTCTTCATCTTCGCACAGCTAGGAATCTGGCAAGTTGGGTCACGGCAGTTTGTTGCATGTACAAGGCTCTGGATGCACCTCTGAATCTTGAGGTGACGTTCCTCCTGAGCACTCAACTGTGTTGTCTGTTGACCTTCAGCACCTGGCTGTTGCTGATCCACATCAAGATCAAGCCCAAGTCTCTCCATCTTGTGTTCATGGCTTTTCTCCTTGTAGCAAGGAACACACAGATCATAGTCCTGTTGAAGTTTAATAAAGAAAAGTATTAATAAAACTGCGCAATTTTTCAAATAAAAACCCAAGCAGAATTATTTTGTCATGAAATTGTTACAAGTATATAACTCCTTGTTAATAAATTCATTTCACTGGTGCACTTTTGCAATAACAGCGGAAACACGGCCAAATTTGCACAATGAGCAATCTTCTGAATCCCAATCTAATCCACCATGTTCATGTTCACAGTTTCATCAATGACTCACTGTCTGCTGTCCGCATGGCTTTCAAAACTGACAAGATTCTTACGAGTTAGGAATGAGAACAAGATACTATATTATCCACCGAGATAATGAGTTTGAGGGGTTCCTTGGGTTTGGTTAACTTAAACTTGAGAGTTTGCCAGCAGCGACTGTGTATTCAGTTTATTTATTTATTTATTTTTGGATTTAGCACAAGTGCTAGGTGTGAAACAAAAGGACACGGAGTCCCCTACAAGGTTGGCACACCTGCAACCCACACCACAAGTAAAATATATACCCACCCCCGGATTACACCCTAGATTAAGAATATTAACAGTTGAGGGCTGTGGCATCGCTATGTTGACATTAACTACCACTTCTAACTATTCTGATGTGTAGTTTATGGATAAAATATTTTAGCAAACATTGACAAATCAAAGTACAGGGTTCATATACAGACATAAGACCAATACAAACCTCGCACTCCATGCAGTGGTAACGTGTTTCCACATGCCTTCTGCACAGGTTGCAAGTGTAGACAAACCGGTCTTGTCCCTGGTTGTGCAGCTCTACCAGCATGGCCATAGTGGAAAATTTGGCTCTTCGAAGGGAGGAGAACTCATAGTGCTTTTCACGAGCAAGTGTAAGGAAGGCATCACGTCCATCCATAAGGTCACAAACCATTACTGGGTCAGGATCAATGATCTCTGGTGTTTGGTTCCCATTCAACTTGATAACAAAGAACACCTAGAACATGAACAGTATCATAGGTTTAAGTGGGCAAAAACCATTCACACACACGTCATATTACATAATTATACGGTAGTCATACATCTTATACTACAACCCTTTGTAAAAGTTCAGTGCATATGGTTGATAAACTATGCTCCTCAAGTTTTAAACAGACTATTGTGCTCCAAGTAAGCATGACTGGCAGCTATTATGCTCATAATTATGCCTGTAATTTTGCCGGGGAAAACGTCTCTCTCCCTCCCACATTCAAGCTCCCACTACTTGCAGATGTAATCATGACACGTGCATTTAATACATGACGGCATGATATAACTTCTTACAGTCCTTACAGTTCACAGTTGTAATTTTGTGGGGGTTAATTCTATGGCTGCCAGGCCCGATGAAGCTACTGCCTACAATGGTAGCCAACAAGTACTTGAAAAAAGACTAACAAAACTGCAACAAACTGTTTGAACAATGAACTAAGAAGTTGAAAAAGGACAAAATTGAAAGTAGCAAAATACAGGTGATTGAAAAATACTAAAAGATTACGATTATGCTGCAAAAAACTCCTATTACACAGACATAATGCCCGATGCTCCAACTATAGTTTTATGCTCCAAATTATACCGGCATAATTTATCAACCCTTATTCAGTGCACCTATTGTGTATAACGCAGTACAATATAGGTAGCTTTGCACACCTTTTAAATATTTTCTAGTGTTTACTTTGTTCCTGTGTCAGTAAAACAGTTTTTCTTGTGTATTAAAGCATCATTCAGTTCTTGGAGTATGAGTCCTTTCAGTAATTTCAATCTTACAGTCTATAAAACATCTTTAACAATAAATTGCTGTTGTTGTTGTTGTTGTTGTTATCGCAGCGCTGCTGGTTGACATAAAAGTGGAAAGAGAGCACAGGATCAAGGTTACCATTTGCTAACCAGAGTCAGCTAAAGGTTTATGAAGTACAACATTTAAGAACCACCACATGCCCTACAGGTCATAAAAATGAATCATGTGAAACAAACGTTACAGGATCTAAATAGTTGATACTTTCGAGTCCACTGATGTTTGATATTCTGCAATAAAGATCTAGAAAAAAATCTTACCAGTTGCCACAATTTCAAGCATTGAATGTGCAAGCTTATTTTAGGTGTGCGAGCATGCTCAACGAGAAAAATTTGCAAATTGAATGCTGTAAAAGGCTGTTTTCTGCATTCTTGAGATTAAAAAAAGCTAGAATACAGCAGTCTAAGCATTTATAGAAAGCCAAAAAATTGCAAAATTCTGACCAGTTTCCAGAAATCACAGTGAACCCATCTGGATCTGCACCTGAAGACATTGTAAATATTGTTGGTGACAACAACAACAACAATATAGCGGACTGAATTGACAGAATGAAGAGTTAGCATACCTCTCTGTGTTTCTCCATGGTGGTGTACAATCTCTGGGATAAGTCGCAAACTCCCATAGTAGGTACATTAGCCTTCTTTGCCTTTTGTCGGCTGGCTGCCTTGCTTTTAGTCCCTTTCTTGTTATTACCTCGCTTGTTGTTGCCTTTGTTCTTGCTGCCACCTTTGACTGTCTGCTGAAAGATAAAACCGAAGTCAACTGAAGGATACGGATGATAGTAATTGCCATCAGCAGCACAGACGCCCACTTAGAGCATCAAATGGAATTCAAGAAACTAGCATCTCTACTGAGTGGATTTCATTTGACCATGCATGTGTCTGGGTTACATTGCACCTCACCACATGCAGCCCACCCCCCACCATAGGATCTCATATTACTCTCACTGTTCCCTCGGAAGTGGACTAAATTTAATGTGCAGCGTAATTAACCCCTTACCCATCACACTATAGTTACATGTGAGAAGTCATAGGTAGAAAGCCATTATGTTTATCAGTTAAGTTAATGTAGGCCAATAAGGGGAAATGCAGGTTTATATGCAAAAATCTTGCACAGCGCCATTATGTTTATAACTGCTTTCCAAGGGAACACTATGTCCAACTGTTCATACTGCCCACTGACATTACTACTGCGCAAGAAATTGAATCTGAGACTGTCAAGCTGAGGTGGATTGCACTCATTCACTCTAGCAAGGTCAAACACAATGCACTTGTTGCTAGGTATACCTTTGACCTTAGCTCGTCCCCCAAGAAGAGAAACTACAAGGAAAAGAGAAGAGTCGTTTACTCATTCAGTTATTGAAAATCTATACATCACGTTTCATGCCACATGGAAAAAATTAACTGGTATTTTATTATAAAAAAATTAATTTACATTAACTCGATGTTATATCATAATTCTGCAAAACAAAATTGTCATTTGATGAACATAAAATGTTCAGCCCTTAATTTTTACAATCTGCTGCCAAATATGGCAGCAAATTGACATACAATCTTTGTTTTATTGCTGTCAAGTTCTAATGTTAGTTCAAATTCACATTCATAATTATCTTCTATACAAATCCAAAAGCCTACTCAACTGCACAAGAGGCAATGATGTTCAAGCTATCCAATTATCCTTGTACCAATTGGACATTGTAAATTATACTTTATCATTCTTTCTCTTCCAGAAATAAGAAATTACAAAAATAAACTATAATCAATAGATATACTCTTCCATGCACATCTGAATAAATTCCTCATTCTAGCATTCATACACAAAATCCAAGTTGAAGAGTAGAATATTAAAGTACAGTCTACATAAAACAAAACTACCACCTCAAAATGATGAGCATCCCTCTTAACCACTAACTACAAAATTGGACATCCATTTTAAATCTCAAATAATCGGCCCTAGTTGTTCCAAAAGTGGGTAATACTATCCAGCAGATAATTTATTATCCAGAGAACAATATGATTATTTTATCCACTGGATAAGGATTTCTCAGATTTCATAGTGTCTTTTCTGCTGAAGGCCAGGTTTCCCCCTTTCCCCCTAAGTTATCATATTGCCTTTATTGACCCCTCCCATCCCCTATCTCTTGGTTTAACCCATCTTCTAATGTATCTACCTCAAGTGTTGAAAACGTAATTATTATGAGGACACTGCCCCCTCCCCACACAAATGTATAGTTTTATTTACACAACATAAAATGGCTGCACAATACAAACATACTGGCAGTTGTAGAGAACAAGAGAGGTTTAAGAGGAACATGAGATGAAGCCAAGTGTTTCTTTTACTTTTTGAGTGCTTTACAACTTTCAGAGTATTTATATCACAGTTTATAGACACAAGCAACTGCTTTATAAGCTTCGATAATATAAGTGTCTTTATCCTCTGATAGAAACACTCATTCCACCATCTGTTAGCAAATCAGAGTCTGTGTTATATCTACCCCATTTAATAATATAAATTATATATCATAATAACTACAACTTATAAGGATGTACAGCTTTATTATGCTGCCTGACTGTATGCATGCCATTAGAATAAAAATTATACAACTTCCTGTTCTAGAATCTGTTGAGATCTTAACAAACTCTTATTTCATTTCTTATTACAAAAACAAGTTCACACACGATGTCGCGATATCTAAGGATTAGTAGTATCTTGCTACTTCCAAACAAGGTCAAAGTGACAATGGTGGTAGAAAAACATATAATTCGTATATTTACTTCAGTTGAGGCTGTGGCTTCGGCAGCAGCTGCAGTTGCTTTCCTCTCCTCTTCCTCCTGTGTCAACTCCTTGATGCTATCTTCCAGTGCATTTGGCCAAAAATCGCCATCAAAATATGGCAACTCTTTAGCACTTGTCAACCTGTCATCATTTGCTTGTTTGAGTATGTCCTGAAACCACAACAAGTATTTCTTCTGTGAGACTGGACAGCAAAAACATCAAAGTGCAACAATGATGTTAGACAATAGCTACATAATGACACATAAATATATACCACATTGGAAGATATCAATTCAAGTTCCTGTCTCCAAATAAGATGAAGGGCCTTGGGCCATCAAAAAGGGAGCATGTAGAGGGGGGAGTCTAGGTCTGGGGGTGTGGACAGGAGGACAGTCGTTACCTTATACTCAACAATAACACCATCCTGAAGTGATTTATCTAGCATTTTCTTGTACCAATCAACAAGCCGCTTGTGTTTGGGGATTTTCTGCTCTAATGGATGACAGTGGAAGATGTAGTCATCACCCTCACTAGGCGGACATGCCCAGATATGTGACAGATGATACCTAAAACACAAAATCAAAATCAACATCATACACCACACGCTTGATTACCACTCTCACTTCAACTACACACACTTGCACACATGAACAAAATAAAAGCTATCCTTAGATACATGCTCAGACCACAAGGAATTGAAGAGACTACTGCAAAAATGAAGTGACTTTGTATAAAATATTAAATTCTCTCAAAGGTTATGAAGAGAAAAGAGGAATAACTTAGGGAGAATTGAGAACTATCACTTGCATTGTCTTTCTGGCCACGTTGGTGAAGTTATGCATTATATTCACGAGCCTGATAGCTGATCTGACACTTGAAAGGTTTCTTTAATCAAGATCTTGGGGGAAGGGGGGATGAAAAAGGTTTGTTGATAAATATTGAAGAATGCATTATTCATGACTGCATCATGTCCTAAACAACATTTTTAAAATAGCTGTATACAACCAAAGCATGTGACAATGAAATGCATCTAAGAGACTAAATCCATTCTGTTTAATAGCAACTGTAACATCGGCATAATTACAAAATATAACCACACAAATGTTTAGCACACCACTGATTTTCCTGGCAAATCCTATCAATGTCTAGAAACACTGAATAATTTAGTCATACATACCCTAGGGCTGCAACATGTTCAAGGTAGCCTATAAGAATTTCATGGTACACACTGGTACGCAAGTGTCGGGGCTGAAAGAAGTGTACACTGTCCAGGTAGGAAATGTAAACTCTTCGAGTGTTAGGTGATGGGCAGTCAGACCCATATTCCTGCACATGCATGCCAAAGAAACATACATCTGTTCCATCGATCTCCTCAAATGCAAACAAAGCCTTGGCTCTGTATGGAAAGGCATCTGGGAAAGCACCAGTGTCCTCGTATCTGCAGATTTTTATATGAATAGTTGTGTTAATATGTTTTCCTTGTCTAATATACTACTAGTACTCCAAATCATCTGATCAAAGTTCCACATTGATAAATCTCTGAAGATGAATGGGTTAGAAAAGGGCAACTACGTAAACTACCAGCGAGGACACCTTCATAATATAAAGTCATAATTATTATGATTATCACTGTCACTGCCACTGTCACTGTCATTAAAAAACTACAAAACAATTAACAGGAGTCTATCTTATAACTTGATGCTCTGACTTGTTGGAGTAGCTTAAGGGAGCAACAAAGTGAAAGGAAACACTGCTTGCCAGGGCATAAATTGTGCCCATTTTATGCATTAGTTCTTGTGTAAGAGGCTTATTAATTTCATGGAAATAATTTTAGGATTTTAAAGTACCACACCATCATGAGCAGCAGAAGTGAAAGCCCAAAGTAAAGATGAGGGCTTTTACAACTATGTGTGCAATTTATGTGCAGTCACTTCAACTGGTACTTTAAAATCCAAGAAGGCCTGAAAACATCACTTTAATCATTTTATAACATAGTTCACTGATTAAGAAAAGTTATTTGGCAGCCATTTTGACACTTTCATCTGCATGCATAAGACATCCACGTTTTTGTACATACCATCTTATATGTCATTTTGGTTTATCTGCAATTTTAAAGCCCTGAACTTCCGAAACATTTTGATAGGGTGCAAGTTTTTATTAGTTTGTCTTTTTCCATTGTTACAATGATACTGACCTTGACTTCATTCCAGGCTTGACTTCAACTTGTTTGTCTACATTTGATACAAGACGGATGGTGACATCTCCACAATTTGCACCCTGCCTCTTTAGAAAGTTATTCACACGTTTCTCTATGAACTCACTCAGCTTAGTCTGCTGTAGTTCTGTAAAAGTACAAAAGTATCAGTAAGAAAAGTGGGAAATTTGTCAAGCAGAATAACGGGAAACAAGAAGATATAAAACTTGTGTTTTACTTACTCCTTGCTGTATACTTATTCTCTTTTTTCTTCAAGTTTCTCTTTCCTAGACAACTTTCACACTGAAACCTGTGGTAATGAGTATACAAATACAACATCAAAATAATATTTATACATAATTATAGCCATCCCTTGTAACCTATACCTTACAGTTCACAAAGAACAGAGTGCAAGCTTGTGTATAAATCTCCAAATTTCCCAACATCGTAACTTTCAACTAAAATCAAATACCAATGAACTGATCACACTTTAAAGTTCCATTCTCATTATTAGAGGAGGGACTTTGGGCTATTCTAACAATCAGCTTACATTAATGTAATGGATTATTCCAGAAAAAATTCCACACTCCCCCCACGGATGGCATGCTGGAAATCCAGGTGGGAGGGGAGGGGGTTAAGCCACAAAATTCATCCTCAGGGGTTAATTCTTGGCTCATAACGAAATATGTGTATTTGAACAAACTTTATCAGTGTTTTCAACGAATAAATCTGGATAAGTTCACATGGGGAGCTAAAACGAGACACCAGTCCTGGTCTCAAACTTGTCTATTGTCTATTGCTAGATAAGTACTTTAAGAATAGGAGGAAAACCTTACCCACTGGGCCAAATGAGTTCATGGTGCAGCACACAAACTTTGTGTACTCTCCTACCACAATCTACACACTCCACAAATCTGCAGAAAATGTAACAACAATACATTATTTAGTATATTTTAGCATATCATCTCTTTTTAAGAGTGTTTATCAGTTTGATATATAGATAGATGATTGTGCTTAAATGCCTACAAAGTATTACTAGTTTCACTGGATGAGATCGTACTCCATTGCAAGGTTAACCCCCCCCCTTAAAAAACAGATTATTAGTATTTTCCCCTAACAATCTGAATGTGCTCACTCATATATATCTGGATGGAGAAGAAGGCTGGAAGAGAAAATGTCTTGCCCAAGGGCATTACGACATAACAGGGAAGGCTTGACCAGTGACCTTTAGGTCATACATTTGACAGACTATCCAGTGGGCTACTGAGTTTCTTGCATAACTAAATCACTTATATAAACTGTAGTTAGAGAAATTTATACTGGCCTCACTGTCAGGAGATAAAACCTGCTTATTTATCCTTAGTTTCTCCACAATAATTCTGATCAAGAAATATTTGGAAACAGTCAACCATTGGACTAAAATCAATCATAGTACATTTAGTACACAAGTACTTACGGTTCCATATCCAGATGATCATTCTTCTGTTTTGAGAATTGATCCTTTGGAATTGAGCTGAGGATGAAAAAAAATTAATTAAACAATGAGCGAAACTTTCAAGAAATCTACTGGTATCCAAAATGGTTTCAAATATTTAGGGTTCTGTAAGAAACAAAATGCTTGTAACATGCTTGTAACTAGTTTATATACATGACACTTTGTAAGTTGGGTTTTTCAGTAACAATGTCTAGACTAAAACAAATACCACTGTTTACCTCTGGGCCATGGTTGGATCTTCCCCAATGCTAACATCTTCCCCCTGAATTTCACCAAAGCATTTTTCACAATAGTGGTACCTAAAAGCACATAACATGGAAATGTTACATTACGGTTCCTGCAGCTATTTGCCAGGTAAATTTATGACTTATTTAAAGACATTTAAAAAATAGAAAAAAATTAAGACCAACTTTTCTGAGAAACAGATATTTATCAGAAATATTAATGCTTAAAATGCAAATTAAATGTTTCTTAGCAACGAAAACTTATTCTTTATTCATATCAACAGTTATACAATGGTTATATAGAACAAAAAGAAGAGTTTATAATGTGCAATATTGGCAATCTGAAAAATAGTATGGGACTAATCAAGTCAGACTGCTGCTAGGTTAGATGGTTCAATGTTCTGGTCGGATTTTATATTTAATTACAATTATATTTTGTGCCCTGTTACAAGAATAGGATGCATATAGTTATCTTCAAATCTTCTACAATACCATTCTAAATTTCATCTACTAGTTTCAGATTACTACTGGGGGAGACATTACCTGTTCTGGTACGTCCAGTAGGTAGCATCTCTTGGAATGGTACACAAATGTTTGCCATAACAGCAAAGAACTTGGGGATGAAATATATGCTGTAAAATATACAAGTGGGAAGATTGAGTACAATACTGTCAATAACAATGTTCTGAAGATGAACATCAACAAACAAAGCCACTTCAAACATCAAAGACTTTCTTAAACTAATTCAAATTTGAAATAATAATAATAGTAACATTCTCGGAGCATTATCTAAGCTCAATGCTCGAACAACTACAAAAAAATATAGTATATATTGTATAATTTAAAACTGTTATGAATACATTTTAACTTAACTTCATTATATACGTAAAGTTTTCAACTGAAGTTATGTAAACGGCGCCCTTGGGCACTTCAGAAGTGACATTTTATAAATATATTTATTTATTTATTTAAAGCATGGAATTTAAGTGATTCGTGGCTTTTTGGCCAAGATGCTACATTTTAGACACAGTAAAATGTCCACACCTTACAGCCACATCATAAAATAATATCACCACCTGGTCATTATAGCTACTTTATTTTTGTCCAATTCACAAAAGATCAGTCATTTTGTTATCTAGATATCAAGTTACTATGACCACCCAATTCAGCCTATTCTGACTGGGGGGTAGGGCTGAAAGTGCCTATGCCAATTTCAGGGCGCATTCGTTTGGCACTATTCTGGAATAAGAATAGTCGGAATAAATCGAAATAAGCATTCGTTTGGGAGCTATTCCTATTCCGGAATACTTGGAATACATTCCATGTATACTCTTCCAGGTAGCAGAATGGCCAGAATGTATTCCGTGTATTCCTATTCCGGAATAAGAATATCCCAAACGAATGCGCCCTTAAAGTGAATGCAAGATTAAGTAGATTTCGATATTGATAAGAGAGCCGACTCAAGCTAACAGCACCTTGTCGTTCGAGTTAAGGTTAACGCATATGTACACTGTATTGCAATTTCCAAAGTTCTGCTCAATTAAAATGATGCAAGTGATTTGTATTTGTTACTATCTAGGGTATTTATTGCAATTTACCTGCTGCCGTTGTTTTTCCCGCACAAGGATCTGGTGACGACTGTAGATCATCTATAGCCATGTCTCCCTGCCATCCGCTTCCAACATCACCTTCTATTATCACCTATAACATAGAGCAATCCACTCAACTACATGAACATATAAAATCTACATGTTTCATTTTTTCTAGATTTAGGATTAGATCTCGATTTGGATGTAAGTGTATTTCCTGCTGAATGTACGCTTGTGTATATGCTATCGTATGTATTTATTGAGTGTGCGCACGTGTCTGTGTGTGTGTTGATCAGCGTCTACGTGTACGTGTCTGTGTACGTGTACGTGTCTGTGTACGTGTCTGTGTACGTGTCTGTGTACGTGTACGAGTACGTGTCTATGTACGTGTACGTGTCTGTGTGCGTGTACGTGTCTCTGTATGTGTACGAGTACGTGTCTGTGTACGTGTACGTGTACGAGTACGTGTCTATGTACGTGTGCGTGTACGTGTCTGTGTACGTGTGCGTGTACGTGTCTGTGTACGTGTACGTGTCGGTGTACGTGTACTAGTACGTGTCTGTGTACGTGTCTGTGTACGTGTACGAGTACGAGTACGTATCTGTGTACGTGTACGTGTCTGTGTACGTGTACGTGTACGTGTACGTGAACGTGTCTGTGTACGTGTACGAGTACGTGTCTGTGTGCGTGTACGTGTCTGTGTACGTGTACGTGTACGTGTCTGTGTACGTGTACGTGTCTGTGTACGTGTACGTGTACGTGCACGTATATGTGTTTCTCTTATAGCATATAGTGTTGTAGTTGTTAACTAGCGATAATGCTCGCTACCTTTGAATTTATTTCGAACTTATACGTTAGATGTTAGGCACGCATTAGTTTATAATTTACGGTGGCCCAAAAGCTCACTCCAAATTCCAATAGCTCACTCCGAATTCCAAAAGCTCACTCCGAATTTCAAAAGCTCACTCTGAATTCCAAAAGCTCACTCCGAATTAAAATAACTTCGCCATCTTGTGCCAGAGTCGCCGGGGACTGGGCCTAGTTTTTGTCGAAATGAATCACGGATAATAGATACATTTTCCAGCACGCTCGACACAGTCCCTTGCGACTTGTGAATTAGGAGTGAGCTTTTTTAATTCGGAGTGAGCTTTTTTAATTTGGAGTGAACGTTTTGAATTCGGAGTGAGCTTTTTGAATCCGGAGTGAGCTTTTTTAATACGGAGTGAGCTATTAGAATTTTGGAGTGTGTCTTGGAATTCGGAGTGCACTTGTGGGCCACCGTAATAATTAGCGCCAGTGACCAGACGTTAAACATCTGGACATCCAATGCAAGACCCTACACTATTGTCCGACTCCCAGTTTTTGTTGAACTAGCGCCCGATACCTTGAATAATGCCTCTGGAAAATCCACAGATGCAGTTTGCCAGGCTGCTCCCTGGTCACCAGTCTTCTCCCAGAGCATAGAGTAGTTACCATTCCTCTGCATCCAAACTTTCAGATTCCCCATCTTGCTCCCGTGCATGTGGTAAGCAAACTTTAAACACATTGGCCCACGGTAGTAACCGCTGACCAATAGCGCTGCATCCCCCAGTACTCGAGGACTGGACGCTTCAATGTAGATATAGTACCCTGCAGGAACACGGAACATACGACAGTGCAGCAGAATGATTAAAAGAAACGAATTCCTAATGAAAGATTAAGACTAATACACAGACATAGACATAGACATAGAGGACGAAACCTTACTTTCCACTTGTTAGTACTCAAGTACTACTTGTAATCCAAGAGACGCAACGAAATTGTGGCCGAAATTTGTTCACTTTTGAAACATGAAATTGTTTAAAAATGAGCTATAAAATTGAATCACGGGCTTTGGGACGACTTGGCTACGAGTTAGCGAAAGTTGTTCCTACCCTGTGGGTTTTCTCTCACTATTTTAACTTTTGGGATGACGTAATGCTAAGTTTGGCCGCGTAGAGATTGGGGACAATGTAATCTCAATAGCCTCGTTTTGAAAAAGTGAAAATAAATATGGCGGCCGCGGCGGATCGGTTAACCATTCAGATGAAAATAGCCAGAGAAAGTAGTTATATACGAGGAACATACGACTACTTGAACACAAGACATAAACAGCAAAGGTTTGGATGATTTTATTGTGACGTTGACTGCTCTATATATTATAATAATACGC
>JANVCH010078880.1:0-15973 GCA_025505405.1 Epizoanthus rinbou | reverse complement strand
ATAAAAACCTTCAAAATGTGTTTATTTGTCACTATTCTTCCCTTTTAATGGAAAAGTAGCAATATTTATACATATTTGTTTTAAAATTGCATTTTTTCTGCTAGACCTCTTACTCAAAATTTGGTTACCATGGGAACAGAAATTAATGCTGACGTGTAAATTGTGGACCAAAATGTTCGCTGATAAATTTTAGGAAAAGTCAGAACGTTTCTTAGCGTTAGAGCAAAACGTTTAGGAGCTATTAAAATAAATGTTGTTTGTGCCCCCCGGGCTGGATAGGGTTTAGAGAGACGTATGAATTGTTATGCCTGGAAGAACTGAACACCTGTAAAACAGACTGCCCGTCAGGCCATCTCAAAGAACACTGTGCTGACTCTGCTAACCAGCCTTGTGAAATGTTTATAAATTTATGTTATCGTTAGTTATTTTTTGATGTGATCTTTGTCCAAGTTAAAATCTTTTATTGAGGATGTTCCCCCTTCCTCCTAAAATAAGCACACTGAACTCTCCCTCTATTATTATTATTATTATTATTATTATTATTATTTCCCTTATGAAACTTGGTAATTGGAGTACATCAGTTTGGGTACTTCTCCACGTTTCTACTGCGGGTATGTGTCGACTGCGAGACTGCTCTTGTGAATCAGTCCCATTAAAATTGTGGAATTCAGCAACACAGAAAATAAAGTGTTTGCTAATGAATGCAACGGTGTTTATAAATTAATTTATTTATACTTGTTCCTTGTAAAACGTTTGCTGTATTAAAACGAATATAAAGCAATGAAACAGGGAGTAAAGAGCAAACCGTTCGTTGTTCTGTGTGAGAGGTACGAGGTCCTTCCATATATGATGTGTTATCATATGCCATAAAATATTTGCAGCATTTATTTTTCAGTTGCGATTTGGGTAAAACCGAGTTAGCGAACCCCCTTACCCCCACCTTCTGGTTCCCTGTGCTGGAGTTCTTAGACTATTTCCCTGCATCCAATTGCAGACGCTTTATAAAATGCGCTCATTTTAGCGCCAGTGTGCTATGCTGTCAGTTATAATAGTCAATTAATGATTTATGTTTTATTGTGAGCAACATATATAGTTATCCTCAATTTTTATGAAACGTGTTTTCGTTACTCTTTTGAAAATTGCTATCAAGTAGCATTATTATAAGTTTTGAGTAACTTCGAAAACTTGCAAGCATGTATTAGCTAGAGGTGGCGCTATTAAACAGTATTATATCGTGCCCAAATCGCACTGGTTTATACGCAACTTGAAGTCGGCAGCGTGAGCGCGAAAAAAATGCAGTGAAAATCGCGACAAAAATTGCGTCAAAACTTGCCCGTGAAAACTGATGAGCCTTTATGGGTTTCGCCAACTGTTTCAAAAGTAAGGGGGTTTTTTAGTGGGGTTAGTTCCGGAAGAATGATCTGGCTGCAAATATTAAAGCCGCAATTTTTTTCTCGATCAAATTTTGATTTTGTATAAAAAAATAAATAAAGCAGATAGAAATCATATTTTTAGATATCAAAAATGTTGTTTCGTTTGACTGCACAGAATGGTAACTAATCATATAACTCTATTTTTAAAATACAACATTTAATACATTTTAGATGAAATGGTGAGCCCTTTTATATGCCTAGGCCAAAGCTGCAGTCCTTTCCTGAGTAGACCTTGAAAATAAGGCAAAATTTCTTGTGAGTACACAGTGTAAACAACTATTGAAAAATTGAACCACGACAATTGATTGTCCGTCAATGTGTCAATTTTTTCGGCGCAAAACTTTGCTTTGCAGTTTGTTGCGAGATTTGCAACCCTTTTTATTTAGTTGCTTTCCTTTCAGTTATTTTTCGGTGACCCTTTAAGATACTGAAATACTAATTATCCCTACCCTTTCACATACTCGGACCTTCAAATGCACGGCCCTTTTAGGCGGACCCTCCCCAAGGAGGAGGGCAGGGCTTCTATACCTAGCGATAGCAGGCTAAGTTTAGAAAGCAAATTTCTTATCGCAGAGTTCTTTTCCATTTGTTTTAAAATTTATCATAAGTCAGTTGTAATACAACCGCATAAAACTGAAATAATGGACACAAACCCTGTATAATTGAGAACTGTAAAAACGCTTTGAAGACATCTGTCTTGCGGTTAGCTTCCCTTCCCGACTGACTGTTTCACTGCATGCACTGGTCGAGTTTGTGGGTTGTGGTATCTTGTCTTTGCAAATTATAAAATTGCATATGCGTATTGTGGTATCTTTGTCTCGGTCACTCGTTGCCCGAATTACTGGTGAGCTGCGGAGATAATTAGTGTTATTGAAATATTCAGTAACCTCACGCAAACTAGTTATTTTTATTTTTTGTTTGATAGATGAAGAGCCACTTCCATGGAAATGATATCAATAAATCATCATTATTATTATTATTATTATATATATATTATTATAAGATCTCAGCTCGCAGGCTAACACACTCGTACACTGTGCAATTTTCTCAGCAACTGGAGTTACTAAGAATTGCACAGTGTAACAGGGTACCTCGGCAACTTGTCTCGCAATGTTTTTGTTGCGCGCAACGTTGCACGAAGTAGAACACAGTTCTACTTTTCGCAATGATTTCAGCAACTTCAAGCGCTGTTGCACAGTGTAACATCCCTCCAACAACTTGTCTCGCAACGGCGTTGCGACACAAGTTGCTGAGAAAATTGCACAGTGTCACAGCGCCTTAAGGCTTCATAAGTTCTTCATACAGATCCTTAGATTGTCACTGACCGTGTCATACCACGTGAGTGTAGGACATCCCTTGATCCCCTGACGACGGCCAAGGCTATGTGATAGAATGTATTGAAGAGTGTGTGTGTTATGCTGTCACGTTTCTTCAACATATCGATGAGAATTTTAACTGTAACAACCAACACCTGAGCACACGTAGGGCTATTCTCTTATCACATACTGTACTAAGGCACGTTGAATTAAAACTAACCTACGATCAGGCTTTGTTAGGGGGAGGGGTGGGGACTATCGAAGAAAAAATAAGAGGGGGAAAGGGAGAAGGAAAGTTTATCTCTCTCCCAAGAAGGCCCGATCGCAGGTTAAATTAAAACAATCATATTTCCTTGCACAGAAAAGCTATTTATTACAGAAGCAAGAAACATATATATTTCAACGTTATGCATGTTTGCTGAATTGCTTGCTTCTTCTTTTCAGGACATATTGGAGAATTCTGACGTAAAACTTGATCACATGTTTATTGCTTCATTGGTGGCAGACATTGTCAAGGTGAGCACCATTAGTTTGTATTTCATGCTGGCGGTTTCCTTGGAAACCCAGGGACAGTCCATCGGGCCTAGGAAGGGCGCGAGGAAATTAGGGCAAGAGTAAAGAAAAGAAAGAAAAAAAATGAGGGCGGCAGATTGCCCCATGGTTTCGAGGATGTGCTGTCAGGACCTAAACGGTACTGTAATCAGTATTTTAGAAGACTTAGTGGATCCTGAAACGTCTTTACATCGCCAGCCAAGTGATGTCCGGGCAACGAAACTGCTCACTCGAAGCGGAAGAGCTGACCAGTGAAGTACAGTGGAAATGTTTGCCAAGCCTCTAAGCAGTATAGTTCTAGCAACTATTTATAAATCGCGAGGCTAATAATAATTATATAAAATAAGAATAAAATAGATGTAGTCTGCTTCTGTAAGAACATACGTTCTATAGCTTAGCGTTTTATTGCAATGCATTGTATAAAATTGACGCGCAAAGTGCTGGGACGAAGCTTGAAATTATCCCTCGAAGATTCGTTGGCTTGTTCTGATAACGTTCGAACCTTCGTTTTATAAAAAGACAATGAAAGTCAGATTATCAAAGACTGAAATGACATTCCATGTTACTAGTCTATACTAGAGAAACAACAAAATAAACACAAGGATATCTTGGTGATGTGACACTGAAGAACGTTTTCACTCACACGATTTCTACTCGTTTACGAAACGGCTTTACTCGTATGCGAGAACGAAAGAACATCTGTTGTTGCACTGGAAAATGTCCTTGTTCACAAAATAAGCTAATCACAGCCTGTCAACGTTTCCATCGCCGATTTCTCAGGTCAAAGCACTTTGGTTTAACGATTTTCGAAGTTCAAAAATGCTTCGAAGGGAAGATAAGTAAACGAAAGATCGAAGGTTCGTCCCAGCATTGAATAAAATAGAACGGATCTTTACAGAAGTGAACGTAAACTGTAATAACGTCTTTGACGTAGACTACATTTGAAGGGAATGTTCTACTGTTATACTGAAGCTATAAGTTATAAACGGTTATAAGCCCTGGGCGTATACAAAGTCGTAGGGGATTTTATGCGCGACCAAAGTGCTTGAGGCAGGGAGTGGCATCTCTGAACAGTGGTGGGTTCATCACTGGAGGAAGTTTGGATGCGAGATTGTACGGCATAGAGACGATTTCGCTTCACTGTCAAAACTCGTCATTTGCATTGTCATTGCATTGTCAAAGCAGCTTTTTGACCAATAAAATTCGAGTGTTGAGTACTGGCAACCAATCAGAGATGAGAATTGACGCGTGACTCGGTGACGCGAGCATTTTGTTCTGATCAATCTTTGACAGTCAAGCGAAATTATCTCTAATCGTCATTCTTACAGTTCCGTTCATAGATACAACCATGTAAATAAGTGTTGACATCTAAAACTGCTGTTGCAGACACCTTGTTCGGAAAGACTTTTTAAATTTATTTTCATTAATTTTTAATTAATTCCAAGAATTATATTCTCAATAGATAGCGGAATTTCTAAATTAGTGCAAGTTTTTATGTGGTCTTTCAGCTCTAACCATATCACATATGAAAGAATGTTTATCCCAGGCGGAGGCCACAGCGGGTATCTGATTTTTAGGCTACAACTAAACTAGCCTTTCGAAATTTGAAATTCCTCACCCATTCTGTAATTTATAACCAGTCCCTAATACATACATCCAATCACCTCCAATCACTGGTGTCTTTCTATCACTCGAATATTTGAATTCTGCAATTGCCTGTATCGCAAACCACGAGCCTTCCGTCCTCCAGAACTGTCACAGCGGTGGGGCATCTAAACTTCCCCAACCCCTCCCCCTCAACACCGAATGACCCAGCGAACCTGCCATCTACCTCCAGGATCTGCAGTCTATTATTCCAGTAGTCACAGACGGCTAAATGAGCTGTTGTGGTAACAGACAGTCCAACAGGTAAAATGAACGCTCCGCATGAGGAACCCCTTGTGCCATATTTACACACGGGTGTTCCACTCTTGTCAAACACTTTGATACAGTGCTCCGAAGCTGAAGATACATAATAACAATCTTCATGCGAAACACAGTGACGTGGTCCATCTCCACAATCAAAGCTGTTGAACCACTTGCCGTCATTACTGAAGAGTTGAACTCGATCGTTACCACTGTCAGTAACGATAATATTGCCGTCGGCGCCATCTAGTGATAGACCCCAAGGGTCCTTGAACTGTCCGTTGTCACTTCCTTTGGATCCAAAAGAACGAAGAAATTGTCCAGTCTCACTAAATACCTGAAGACGATTATTGCCTTTATCAAGAACAATTATAGTACCGTCCTTGTTCAGTGCAATTCCACTCGGTTTGTCAAACTCGCCTGCTCCTCTTCCTTGCCTTCCAATCGTTCTCACATGCACTCCTTTGCAAGTAAACACCTGAATTCGGTGGTTGTAACAGTCAGCAATGATTAACTCTTCGTTGTTGTTGACGGCCACTCCGCATGGACAATTGAATTCTCCTTCTCTATTGCCTTTCCTTCCAAACATAAACAAAGGTCGAAACTCTCTTGGTGCAACTGTCACCGTGAACGGGCTACCGGGAATTTCCTGCTGAGGCACTTTCACTTCTTCGTTGTTCTCGGGTTCTGAAAGCTTATTCTGCATGGTAATAGAAACCTGGTGTTCACCCAAGTGGGCTGGGAAAAACGATACAAAGTATGAACCATCTTTGTTGTCGTGAACATCCGTGACTACAGTGCCTTCAGGGGACTGGACGTGCACCTTTAACGCGCGAACAGGATCATGGTCTTTCTCACCCCCTGCACCGCGGAAGGTGACGTTGAACTGACTTTTTAGTCCGACAATTCCTTTCGTAAGACAGTCTCCCGCTAAGATACATTGTGTAACATTTATGATGTTTTTACAGTCTGGGAGTTCTTGACCGTCGATAGTAGTAGAGACTGCGTGATGTCCAGGCCGGGTCGGTATAAAAGATGCAGTGTATGTGCCGTCAAGATTGTCGAGAATGGAGAGGGAAATGTGACCTTGAGGAGCGAGGATTTTTGATTTTACAATTGTATCGGGGTCGTATACTTTCTCAGCCGCTGGACCATGGAGGCTAATAATAAAACGGTTTTGTAATCCGACTGTTCCGCTTCTCAGACCATCTCCGCTCAAAACACATTGCTTTACTTTTACAATGCGGGTACCATTAGGGATTTCCTGACTGTCGACAATAACAGAAATCTTATGATCGCCAGGATGAAGAGGAGTGTAGGCGACGCTATAACTACCATCTTTGTTGTCATCAATGATTGGCGAGACATCTCCGTAGTCAGATTGAATCTTGACATTAACTGCTATGGTGGGATTGTAGAGTGTTTGTCTGGAAGTACGACAAACTGTAATGATGCTGATGGTAAATCTTGAAGCAATACCAACAGTGGCTCTGTCTAGTTTGTCTCCTTGTACCTCGCAGTCCCACAAGAAAACACTGCCAAGATTGTCTATCTTATCAATTAGGTTTTGGTTGTACATGAAGAGATATCCTGTAATAGTTTTAGGTTCGCTTTTGAGATCTATGCTCACAAGTTCGTCGTTGCATTTCACAGCGTGTTCTTTCTGTGTTACCTTATTCATAGCTGACGCATCGCTCGCCAGCTTCTCTGTGTATTTCCAAAAGGTCTCCATATCTTCTACGTGTCTCTCAATTTCACTCACTTGGCTATCGTCGTTTTCTTGGTAGAGTTGCTGCGTTCTTTCAATATCGTTCACGAACGTTTGTTGTTGTACGTGCAGTTGCTCAACCAAGGTACCTATAACTGACTCCACTTCATGTTTCACTTTGTGCAGTTTGTCATTTCTCACGGTGCCATTTTCCCGAATCTTTTCGATTAGTTTTTTGTATTTCTCAGTCTCACACTTCACGGTCTCTGACATCTCCAGAAGTTCCTGGGTCACCGTCTGCATGTGGGCGGGGTTATTCATGTTGATGCATGGGTGGGTTCGGTGATCAAGGGTGACACACGTTCGACACACACTGTCCCGGCATTCCTCACAAAACCATTCCAAAAGTTGTTCATCGTGGTGAGGCAGAGAACATCTGTCGGTTGCTAGGTCCAGTCCTACATCTCGCTCCTTCGCTGGTGATATTTGTTCTAGAAAAAAAGTAGAAAAAGTCAAGAGCAACGTCGAACAAGTTGAACAACAGTGAGAACTAAATAAGTAACCTATTTGATTCTTCATTTACTTGCTAGCTAGAGATGCATACTTTATCGTCACAGTTCATCTAAACTGTTACATTGCATCGAGTTAACGAGTGAGTAATGCAGCAATGACAGAGAAAAGAATAATGGACAAAATCGTTAGGACTAATTAATTTTAGTTTTAATTGTCTAATTATTACAGGTCCCTCATTTTTATGCCACTCATGAAATCCAAGTTATAGTTGTTGGAACTAGCGTGTCTAAATATAGTAGATAGATTGATTGATTGTTTGATTGATTGATAGATTGATTGATTGTTTGATTGATTGATTGATTGATTGATTAATTGATTAATTAATTAATTGATTGAAAAACAATAACCAACAGTGGCGTTTTATCACAAAAAATGTAACAATCATCTAACAATCTGAGAACAAATTATAGGACCTGAGATAGAAGAGTTACTGCGCTATCTAATTTCTCCCTGGCTTATTTCCAACGAATACTCACTCATAAGTTCTTTGATCTCTGACACTTCTCCTTTCAACTCGACTAGTTCCTCTCTCGTCTCCACATCCTGTCGGTACCAGTCCTTCAGCTCCTCTACATTCTGTATATCGTCACTGGTCAGCGGTGCAGTCAGGAAATCCTCAATGGCGTGTTCCCATTCCTTCTCCTTGGCAGAGCTGAGGTGGCCGGCCAACCGAATGATTGCCTCGCTGATCTCCTTCCACAGCTTATGAAATTCTTCGTCCTTTAGTCCCATTCTCTCGTCCACGTGCCCATATACAGAGTTTCTGTAAAACTTCAGTCTCACCAGATCAGCCTCTCTACTGATGTCAGATTCAGGTGGGAGATCATCCCAGCCGGTGGCGGGTGGCGTCAAACCACAGATGCTCCTCAACATTTTATGTATCAACGTTAAGTCCCAGGTTCTTGACTTACCGTACTCACCAGGGGAGGGGTAAACTAGTTGCCATTGCTGTCCTGAGGATGGCCTCGTGAAAAGGATCGGCCAGTACTGCAGCCAGTGTATCAGGGGGGTGGATAGCGTCGAATGTTTCTCGACCTACGATGGTTCCACCCGTGACAAGTAGCCGACTGGCCCTCTGGAAGTTCTGTCGAGCCTTGCTGGACTCGAGCGCTCTGACTGCCATCGTGTTCGGTAAGTTCCTAATGAATTCAAACAATACCCAAGTTGTCAAGATTATTTCCTTTGCTGTTAAGAATCATTGCTATCAATTTTGATTTTCGGAGGGTCACGGCACACTGAAAAGCTAATTTTACATTTCAGGACACATATTCACGAAACTATAATGATTCAGATACACAACCCACTCTCGAGAAACTAGGCCTTGATGCAAAGTCTATAACAGCTGAATAATGCCCGGCCAGTACTTCAGGAGATAATTCGCATAATATGACAAATGGTAGACTACGATAATATGATGATCTTTGTAGGAGGGGCATAAACCACAGCAACTAAAACATAGGTTTCTAATGGCGAAGTCGTATAATAAATATTTCCTTCTTTTTGTATGTAATTCGTAGGCCCCAGTTTAGAGAACACAATTGCATTTGACGTGGTGTCTGGCTCAGCCAAAGCGCAATTTATACACCGCAACTAACTGACTTTCTTGCAGCAATATATGCTGCGATTAAAACATTTACTCCGGTTTACAGAACTTAATTCTAGCACGTGCTTAATCTAAACCGATGAATGTAGATGTTTAAACTAGGCACTAGTTATCCGATTGTCGCAAGCGGCTCCTACTATTGTGGAGAAAAGAATATATATATATAGCATTATAAACGTTATTTTCTGCCCGTACCAAAATATTTCTAGAGGAATCTTAAATACAAAGTTCTGATTACTGCCGGTAGTGACCTCACGGTAGCACTTTAGAATATTGCTCTATCAAGGTCTATCAAATGCCCAGAGTGTAGTCTACTGTAACGAGAGGAAAGAATAACAAATAATTTAGCTGAATTAAACTGTGCCTTGGAAATCGTACTCGACCGATAAATGTATCTGTCGTAACTTCATATGGATACACATGTATAAACGAATAGTCAACCTTCATTAGGGTTCCCAGGTCTAAATCCCTGCGCTGTGATTGGCTGAAGGACAGGTCTGTATTTTACTGTACAGACCGCGTTTCGCTATACAGACTTACGGACCGACAATTCGATTGGTAGTTTTGCAAACATTTCATAAGCAAGCGGAGAGAAAAGCCACATAACAAAAATACTTTTTGCTCTGTCTGCACAGTCAAGGCCTCTGGCAAAATCAGTATTCTCCTGTACAGACTCCCACTCGGTTAGTAAGATGTTTGTAAGTGACAGACCATTTGGATATCGTGGGGGGAGAGGGGGTGGGGGATACAATGTATTTTCGCCTTTGTCAAGGTTTATAAGTGAGTAATAGATGAAATATTTCTCACTGTTTATACACAAAATCGTTATAATTATAGGATGTATAGACTCTATCGTCTGACCTCGGACACTAATCCAGATTCTTTCTCGCTGCAATGTAAATGTCAGGTTAATAGAATCTTGGAACACGTGTAGTTTCACTTCCATAAGTGAATACCAGCTTACAGCTCGATACAGCGGAGATGAGACGAGTGGCCTTTGGTTAAAAGAAGGGGTATCGAATGGTCTTCACGAACATTTGCGAGCATGCGAGTAGAGCATTATTTTTTGCGAGCACGAGCAAGCGAGCATTGAGTTACGAAAATTAGCGAATTCGAACAAGCGAGCACCCTCCAAAATTTTGCGAGCAATTCGAGCAAGGGAGGATCAATCTCTTGATACAGATGTTGCCTGATAATGTATCTTCCTAGGTTGTGTGACAACAGCATGATTGACGATATTTCAAAAATTATGTCAGTTAAAGTAGTACTGGTATGACGTATGGATGGTGCCGATGACGGACTGGAGAATTGCAGAATATTCAGTTCTTGCCATTTTAGACGTTCTTCGACAAGGGTTTGTAATGGGACAACAAACCCAAGTTAAGCCCTAAGTTAACAACGCAATAATATTTGAGAGAGCGGGAGCGATTTGAAAGCGGAAAGTTGTGCCTCGACACTGAGAGATGCCGAAGCACCGGCAACCTAACAACGAAAATATAAAGCCGTGAAGCATACCTACCTTGTCCTGAAACCGCGTTCCTTTAGAAATTAACTGTTTTAAACTTGTAGCTATCTTTGTTGTTCACAAAAAGGGACCAAAGCTGCATGAAAGGCGCGAGAGTGCTTCTCTATAATTCCCTAATTCCGCAGTGTTTCTTTCGCAATTCGGTGCGCCCGCAATCCCATCCACTAAGATAACTGTTTTAAAATATCTGTACTAAAAGACTGCCGGTTTCTGTTCCATTTGCACACAATCTGTCAATAAATAGACATGGGATCGTATAGCAAGCGTGTTAGTGTTTCGTATCCGCTCATACAAATACCTCGGGGAACACGTCCACGGCTTCAATACCGAAATTTTAATATTCCGGTTCAAAACGTTTCAGTATCAATAAGTGCCACAAGTTAGTGATGCATGGATCACATGGACATGCATGGTGTCTTAATCTACGCCCGACGCGTAGACACAGTGTCAATCACTCAATGAAGCTGGGCCGGGATTCGATATTCGATATTGGGATTTACTGCACGTTCAAGGTATGATGAAAATAGTTCATCCTATCGCTATTTTAAAAGATGCTATATTCGACCTCACTCTTACCTGCCTCCAACAGACACTAATCAAACTCACTGACACACCAAAATAAAACGGCTATTACTCGTTACCAGGGTCATCCGCGTGCCAAAGGCCTAGGACAAAACGCCTCCGTCCAAGGGCCGTAATTGGCAGGTATTTTTTGTTTTTACATCGTCGATGTGGCAGTTTTATTAGAAATGAAAAGAATTCCCTGCAAAACGTGCTTAGTTTGTTGTTGTTGTTGTTGTTGTTGTGGTTGCTGTTGTTGATGCTGATGTTGATGTTGTTGTTGTTGATGTTGTTGTTGTTCACCTTGCATGCTGTTGTGCAATATCCGTGTTGAAGTTGAAAGCCGCTAGTCTAACATTTCCCGCCGTCTCTTGTGCTCTGCATTCTGAGTTTTAAATGAATGAGAAAATGAAATCAAGCTTCTGAATTTAAATGCAGTATGTTTATCGAAAAATATATATTGCTTAGTTTAAATTGTTGTACATAACTCTAACTAATGAAATCTGCCAAATGAGCAACTGATCATATTTTGTTTTCAGGTCTTTCAGTTCCAGCTGTGCTGTTTATAAAATTTATTTGTTGAACATTTCAAGGTACCGTATCACCCATGAGTTTTGTTGACTGTATCGAAATAAAATAATTTTGGATCTGCAGAAACAAGTTTCGTGCTTTCGCTACGGGTATCTTAATCAAAGGCTACCCGTACACCGAAATACGAGTTTCTTATGGTCCCTATTATTATTTATCATTATTACTAGCAGTTTCTACCAAAAGTGAAGTGCTGCGAGTAGCACGGACTATTGCACCATAATCATAAGTTTGCCTATTTTAATAGCTTATTAGCGTATTTTTGAAATAACTATTATTTTTTAAAATAGCTATATACCTTATAAAAAGGTATATATAGAGGATATTACATGGCCGCGAGGAGATACGATTTTTATCTTCGAGTGTTTATATCCTCACGAGTGAGCGAAGCGAAGGAGTGAGTATATTTGTAACACGAGAAGATAAAATTCGTATCTCCAAGCGGCCATGTATATTCTGTTTATTATTCACTAAGCCATAAATGTCGGAAATCTTCAGTAATTTTTGGAATATTTTCGGAAACGGTCGAAAATGCACGAAAAGTATTTTTTAACATAATTGGAAATTTTTCAAAAAAATTCCGAAAATCTTCGGAAACATTCGGATATCTTCGGAAAATGTTCGGAGACGAGCAGAAGTTAGATGTCTACTGCCGCACTAGGGTTACAAGGAGGCTGCGGCTTTTAAATGACTAGAGAGTGCTACAGATCCAGAGGGAAAATTGTTATTTTTCACATGTGATTTTAAAAATACGATATTTCATCACATGTACATGTGGCGATTATCACTTTTATTTCACGCATCCTGGTAATTTATGGCTTAGTGAATAATAAAACTTTTTATCAAGGAACTTGTCATTAAGGCCAGCAATCATGGGGTCACTATTTATTGCATGTTTGTATGGTATATATTGAAGAGGAGGGTTCTTCTAGAGCACAGTGGAAGGCAGTTGTTCTATATACGCAGTGGATCAAAGAAAGTTATTCTACACGAAGGTAGGTCAATCTTTCATCATAATTTTATGAAATGACAGATTTCAATGTACTTATTACAGGCCTTATTCATCAAGGTCACGAACGATTTAAACCGTTTATAACCGTTTAAACGAGCTCGATTATCCGAGCCGTTCCAATTTTTATTAGAGCCGTTCTGCAGCACCGACGGGGTGAAGCATTGCATTCAGGCTGTTTGCATGTGATGTCATACGTTGGTTCACTGAAACAGTGATTCTCAGCCAAGTGACTACATTTATGGAATCAAATAAATTTTCAAAAAACGGTTTTCATGTCACTCACACGTTATCCTTTCCGCAGCACTATTGTGTACTTACAATAAATTTTGTACAACCCATAGTTCCTTTCGGTCGTGGTATTCACTATTGCGCAATAACAACATTTTCTGAAATAGCTGTATATGATCACAAGAAAACACAAAAGTGCAATATATTATATATTGTGCATTTTATTGTCTAAATTTGTCAAGATATCATTCGCTTACACATGCTTTCTACATAAATTCTGTATTATTAAAATATTTTGATATTTGTAACTAGCAAATGGTAAATTTGGGAAATAAATATTTGGGCGATTCATTCCTATAAGTATAAACTCGGCCCTCTTTTACGTACGTCATATTTTATATTAAATATTTCTGTAGTAAGATTTTTTTTCTTATTTAATTTTTGTATTTGGACTGACAGCTTTCGTTTGACTGTACAGGAATTTTAAATTAGGAAATAGGAAGGCGTTCTCAGACGTGAAGTGAGAAAAACATTTTCGCTAATAATTTCTAATAAAGTTCATTTGACACTTGTCATTATATTCTCCGCTTGTTAACTTGTAATAAATACATCTCTACCCAGGCCGCCCCGACATATAGTACAGCTACTATCTGCTAACCAGCAGGATGTCTCTCCAGACCAATTTAGGTTTAGGGTGTCTTTTACTCACCAAAATCATTTTTGAAGGTACAGAAAAATACAGCTACTTGGTATATGCGTTATTAGCGGCATGTTTCAGCCGCCATCAAGTCCAGTTGAAAGTATAATCTAGCTTTGTTCACAGGTCCTTATTTGGTGGCCAAATTGTGTTACTGTGCATGTCATGGATACACCCCCTCCCCCCCCCGTGGGTAATATTATTTTACTGAAGTTCGCTATTTTGAAATTTATCACAAAAATAAATGGTTCCGTCTTTTCTTCAATTTCCTAAATGTGATGTTATTTAAATTGTTCTCGGTCAGGAATGAATATGTCTAACTCTTGGTTGTACGTTGATTACTACTTTGTAAAAAAAGGAGAATTTCTACATCAGCGAGTAGTTGATAATCCTATCATTGTATACAGCTATTCCAAAGAAGGTTAACATCTGCAAAGCGCAATACCCAGCTTTCACAGCATGATGAGATTTCGCTAACTAGTGAACGTTATTTGATTAATTTTTGTAAATGTACTTTTCTTGCTGCTTTCCGACTGTTTGAGAGGCATAGGACGCTGCACAATGCAAAATAGTGAACTTCATAATTCCTTTTGCGCTTGGTATTGCGCTTTCCTTATTACTTATTGGGCTTTCCTTATTACATATTGCGCTTTCCTTATTACTTATTGGGCTTTCCTTATTACATATTGCGCTGTCATTATTACCTATTGCACTTTCCTTATTACCTATTGCGCTTTCCTTATTACCTATTGCACTTTCCTTATTACTTATTGTGCTTTCCTTATTACATATCGCGCTTTCCTTATTACTTATTGCACTTTCCTTATTACCTATTGCACTTTCCTTATTGCTAATTGCGCTTCACAGATGTCAACCGTTTTTGAAATACCTGTATACAACGATGTAATGTTTCAGTAGGGTAACGTCATTACATAAACACCTATAGATGCTCCTTCGCTGTGGCGATAACGAGAACAGGCCTAGACTCCTACTATCCATGGGCATCGACAAAAGATCTACAGCAAGCCGAATATTCTCAGCTACAGAGCTACAGAGCTCGTCTTCCGCGAGGCCAAATGGCTTCCCTTTGTGTTTCCCTACACGGACGTCTATGTGAAAGATGTCCATCTGTGTACGTAGCTCGACCAACCTCCACCCCCTTCGGCCGCCTCAGCATCTCCTAAGAGGAACAGAACAAATAGTGAAAACCAGTCTTGGGTGGATTGACTTATCTCTGATCTGTTTCGCAGACATGTGAGGTTTGTCTTGACCACGGTGGAGGGAAATACATACGTAACTAAGGTCCGTTTCAGACGCCGTGTCTTTCATGCACCGTATTTAATACTTGAATTAAGTTCATGGAAAGTTCGACGTCTGAAACAGATTGAATACGGCATTTTGAATTAAATACGGGAGAAGCATTGATGTGGCAGAGATTGCCATATTTAATCGAATTCAATACAGCGCGTGAAAGATACGGCGTCTGATACGGGCCTAACTGCATATGTTTAACACAGGGTTCGTACACTTTCCGTTTTCTAGAATTCCATGATTTTTCCATGACTTTCCATGACTAATTTTACAAAAATCCATGACCTGAAAATCCAGATATTTCTTGAAAATCGATGGATCATAAAGTAGTTTCCCATTAATCGTGAAAACAATACTTGTTTATTCACATAAACATCTGATGCATGACCAATTTTGATTTTTCAGGATTTTCGGGCCTGGAAAATGATATTTCAAAATTCAACAACTTTCCAGTATTTCCATGACCCGTCCGAACCCTGTAACAAGTACTGGTAATGCTGAAGGGTGAGACGGAGAATTAACCAGGAAGAGGTTTGTGTTATCGACTGAACCTTGATAATTCTCTATTATGTGAAAACCGAATTAAATAATTGTTTTACTTTGCAACTACAAGTGCACAAGTTCTCGCAAAGATTTAATGACAAAGGTTTAATGACAAAGATTTAATGACAAAGGTTTAACGTCAAAACAAGTAAAAACTCGAAAAGATACCTTTAAAAACAACTTTAATGACAGTCGTGCAGTATTGGCTGCCGAAAATAATTTCATTTTGAGTACATAAAAACTATTTTCTGCAGATACGATGTAAACATCTTAATAACCGAGTGCGAGGTCTGTTCGGGAGAATATTTTGCCCTAGTTCTGGACTGTACAGACCGAGCGCAAAAGACCGAGGGCAAATATTGTCCCGGACAGACCGAGCAAACGAGGTTATTAAGATTTTTATTACATGACTTCGACA
>JANVCH010078879.1:0-22548 GCA_025505405.1 Epizoanthus rinbou | reverse complement strand
TTTATGCTTTTCGCCGCGTTGTGGTTGGTAGGTTTAAGCTGACGTTTCGAGCGCTAGCCCTTCGTCAGAGCAAGGACTAGGGCTCGAAACATCAGCTTAAACCTACCAACCACCACACGGCAAAAAAGCACATTATTAAACATCAACTTCTAGTTGATTAAATCAATCTTGATTTGGACTACTCATTGACGTAGAAACCCTAGTTGTTTTCAACCGACTAGTCTACCAGCATTAAACTATCGCTACGCCAAACCAGAGGGAACCCAACATGAATTTATTGTTGAGTTTTTCATCGTCGAACCCAATAATTCGTGCATTAATCCATTCCAGGAAGTGGGAGGGCCACAACTTTTTTCGCAAAAAAATTCTAAAATACCCCGGCCCACCCCCCAATAGAACACTCATTGTTCTCTTACATCTGAAAGCTATGAGGCAGTTGTAGCCAACCGTATCACTAACAAATTGAGTGAAAAATAATTTCAATCACTGTGCCTGTTTAAATCTCTGCATAATGTCCGCTGACCTGTGCCGACGTACTTTTTAGTTCTGTATTGGAAACATTCTTGTATTCTGACAAGAGGCTTTCTCACCACACTCCGAAGTAGTTTGTGCACTGATGCTGTTGCAGAGACGAAACGTAAATACGAAACAGAAGGTAACTAGGCCGGTTGCACGCAGGCTAAAGGTAACGGGAATTAACGTTTTTGACAAAAATAACCTGCTTGATTAAGAATTGTACGTAGTGTTCCAATATGGAATTAGAAATAGATATAGTTTAGGTATTATTACCTGTGTTCTCAATGGGTCTGAATAATATAATTCTGCCCGACGTTATTGTTTGGCGATATCTATAAATAAATATTCAAACTAGTCAAGAATTTATTTTATTCATTTTCCACCATTTTACATTTATCTTGCCGTGAAATTTTGTTTTATTTATTTATGCGAGGGGTTAAACCTCTCTGTAAATTACAGAAAATTAAAAGCGTTTGTGTGTTGCGTGAGTGCCTTGTCTTGCCTTAGCTTGTTTTCTTGTTAATATACAGGTAAGCACTGTGCATATATTCAATATATTGTATTTCTGATCTAACGTACATCTTGTAAGGATCCTCCACCATTAAACTGAAATATATTTCAATTATCATTAAATTTAACGAATGACTCTGCATACAAATACAATAGTAGTGGATACAATAAGAAATTGGCGGCGGAATAGCACACATTTTGCAACCTAGCTGTTGGGCTGTTATCAGGAATACATTCAATACATTACTCGCAAAAAAATTCGGACGAGTTTAATTTCGGACAAAAACAGTGCCCGAAAATAAAACCGTCCGAAAATTTTAAGCGTCCGAAATCTTAAGCGTCTGAAATTTTTACCGTGTGGTACAAAATATATTTAGTACTTTCTTCGGATTACTACACAGTAAAGACAACTATAAATAACATAATGTATGCTTCAGAACACCATCGATCAAATACAGTGATGCATGCAGTATGTCAATCATCTTCATCGTCGATTAAAATTACTGCGTCTGTGATGTCATCCTCTTCAGTCTCGTCTTCAAAATTTGTTCCTTGATTTTCAATATCTGCCGATGGTTGCGCGGAAATGTCTTCATAGTCAAGTTCACAGTTTCAGTTTCAATTAGTTATTTAAGGCGAGAAAGAATAAGCCTCTTGCTTATATCGATATTGAATGTAGCTTCAAGTATTATTTCAAGTCCACCCTTTGCTATTGGCGATGGTCTGTACTTTTCAAACGCAACTTTTGCATCGATACTGCCCTCGTGTTGCAGAAAAAAGTAGACAAATCGTGAAATTTCTTGCGGAACATGGCCGACAACATCAGCTACAATAGTGTCCGAAAATTAACCGTCCGAAATAAAACATCCCAAATTTTAGCGTCCGAAATTTTTTGCAAGTAATGTATGTAACAAGGCGAAATCGGTTTCCAGCCGCTGTTCTGGGATGAGCCTGCAATTCGAACCCGACTCGGAGATACGGCTGGAAACTAGTCGTGCATATTATGTAACTTCTTGTCCCCTTTTAAAGTATGAAAATTGGCATTTCAGATTTGGTTGTTTAATTAAAAACAGATGATTTGTGCACAATGGATTTCAGAACTATTCATTGAGAAAAGTAGTTTTAGATTCATAGTGGAAAGATCTGCAAGGTTCTCGATAGAGGAAACTATGTAACGAATTCTTAAGGAAACGTCGGCCTACGAAAGTGATGGTAGAATTTGTCTTTTCTGTCTACCAAATACATGGTCATAACAATACAATATTAACTCTAATAATACGCGTTATGTGTGTCAGTGTGCAACGCTGCTTCCCAGGCTCCCTCGATTAGTTAAAGCCACAATAGAAATGTAAATATTGTAGTAGTCTTGCCGATCGTGTCCTTTCATGTAGGAACATGAACACATACTAAACTATTTAGTTAGTTAAAGCTGCAATAGAAATGCACATATCGAAGTTTTTCAGTGCTAATTGTGTTCTGCTTTCATGTGGTAGCATGAACACCATACACTCTTTCTTTTTTAGAAGAATATACTTTACAAGAATATCGAGGCTGAAATTGGCGAAACTTTAAGAATATTGCATGCAAGTTCAATGAAGATGTAAGACTGAAATTAGTCAAAGCAAACAGATGTTTGCATGTTTTAAGGTCTCCTATGGAGCAATACTCTCAAGTAGAGATAGACCATTTATTTAAATCCTTAGTCCTACCGAATTTTACATATTGCCTTTCTGTGTATGGAGCGTCGGAATCAGATTTGAATATTATACAACATTTTTTGGATCGCTGCCACAAGCACTGCTTTGTTTCTTCTCCCGTTTCTATTAAGGAACTTTTATATAGACAGGACTCCAAGATTTTAAAGGCTATTACCTCTGTAGATAACAATCCGCTGAGCTCGTATTTACCACCAACAAAGGAGAATAAATATAATTTGTATAAAAAACAGTGTGCCCTCCCCAAGGTTAATACCGAACGATATATGACATCTTATGTGAATAGACTGATTTTTAAACACAGGATAATGTAGTTCCTACGTAGTATTTTATCATCCATTTGTAGTTTAACTAGTTTAATTTTAGGGTAGATTTTATTGAGTGTATAGGCGACAAGAATGTAACAAAAGATATGTACTTTTATCTTTTGCCAATAAAGACATAGGGTGACCCTATATACTGGGGACAAAACATATAGCCCTCCTTTACATATAATCTTAGGCCATGTTTACATGAAGAAGGGTCACCCTTCTAGATAGGGTGACCCTATCTACTGGTGACAAAACATAGCCCTCCTTTACATGCAATAGCACCTGTTCTACATTAAAACTTGTAACTGTGAAATTGTTTGACAGTAAACTATGTTGATCATTAATGTGGAAGTCGATGTTATGCAGTCCGATTGTACCTAGATCTTAAGTCATCTTTCTAGGTCTAATTTCAATACATATCAAGTCCCTTTGACATATCAAATTCATGGTTGTTCAGATATTTGGTTTACGTACGAAAAATATACCACTGTGGAATTGACCGTAATAAAAAAGATGGCGGCTATACATTTAACCACAATACCTTGCGAACCTAACACAACGAATATGAACATAGAGAGCCATATATTTTTTGCAAGATTCGTCTCTGTACTAAAAACATTGTAACCGCTAGTTTTGAAGCTTTTAGGACCTTTCAGTGCATTTTTATGAGTGTGTTTAGGGTTTTCGTGCGCTAAGAATTATGGGTAAATGTAACAGTCGCCATCTTTTTTATTATGGTCAATTGGTTACCTGTAGAGAATGGTATATATACGTTTCGTATTCAGAACCGGTTTAATTGAGAGTTTTCCAACAATGACAGAGAACACGTATGGGAGTCAACTGATGTTCTCAGTTTATGTGTATCTTGCAGACGATAATATCCTAAGGTATATTGAGAAGAATTGGTATATACGAGTCTCAATAAAGTGCTAGCTTTGAAATCTGACAATGAAACGCATGAAATAATTGTAATTTTGTATTTGTATTGGACGTATGCCTAGATTGGAGCCAGGTTCTTTTGTGTACCTTCCAATTGTAAATGGAAGCGTTGTAAATAAATAAAGAAGGCGTCGAGGAATTGTTCATGTTGTACAAGACTCTCCTGTAAAGTATCAGCAGCCTCGAGCCTGTTGTTATTGAGGGAAGAGTGAAGCAATACTTACTATAAACAAATTAGCGCCCTATCGTATCTCTTACAGTTTCTGCGCCATTCTGTTCTATGCCATTCTGTTGGAATGGCATAGAACAAACAGACGAGAAAAGGTTTGTCGATTGGTGAGATGTTCGATGTCAGCGGTTGTTTTCCAATTATCAGTTTTCCATCTTTATCGTAGAATCTCCAGTCGTACCAAAACCGTAATCCACTAGCTATACTGTTTTTAAAGGGATTTCTAAATTGTCGATGGAAATGAATTTGTTGCTCTACAGTATTTGGTTTGTAATTTCATCTGAGGTGGAGGGGGACCATGCAATGACGAATTTTGTTTTGTAGAATGTAGGTAACTCTAGTGGAAGTTTAGAGTAATGGAAGTTGCGGTGTAATCCGAAAGACCCGCTCACTTTTTCAGACAGTCCTCTAAGATATTTATCCAACTAGAGTTATAATTTTCCAGGAATTGTTTGATACACATCATTTTCTGTGTTTTTATTATTGATTCAATACATGGCATCTTCAACCCCTCATTTCAATGCCATTTATTATTATCCCATTAGGTGATTGCTCCTAGTTAACATAATGAAAATTCCCTCACTGATCTACAGCCTTATCTGGGCATGAAGGACTCAGTTCATTTAGAATTGTGCGTAACAACTTTGGAAATGGGTCTATTTGGTGATTGCTCTTAAATAGTATAATCAAATGTTCCTCATATGCAACGTTATATGGGCATGAAGGACTGAGTTCAATTAGTATTGTGCGTAATGACTTTTAAAATGGGTCTATTTGGTGATTGCTCCTAATTAACATAACGAAAATGTCCTCACTGCTCTACAGCCTTATATGGGCATGAAGGATTCAGTTCAAATAGTATTGTGCGTAACAACTTTGGAAATGGGTCTATTTGGTGATTGCTCTTAAATAGGATAATCAAATGTTCCTCATATGCAACGTTATATGGGCATGAAGGACTGAGTTCAATTAGTATTGTGCGTAATAACTTTGGACATGGATCTGGTTGGTGATTGCTCCTAATTAACATAATCAAATTTCTTCACGTTCAGACTTATATGGGCATGAAGGACTGAGTTCAATCAGTACTGTGCGTAATAACTTGGAAAATGGGTCTATTTGTGATTGCTCCTAATTAACATAATCTAATTTTCCTCTGCCCCTTATGTGTCGCAATTAGTATTGTACGTGAACACCATCAGAATAAGTTTGTGTTCTGACAGAATATTCATGCGGATAAGTTGAAAACGAAATACTGCTCACTAGCAAAATCCCAGTTGTGTGACATTGAAGTATAAACAGACAAGGAAAAAGCAGAAAGAGAAACGAGATAAATACCACAGTCACAACGAAAATCAGAAAGAGTCTAATAGAGTGAAGGAGGCAGGAAAGAGCCAAGGAGACGAAATACGAAACTCGAGCAAGAAATTCGCAAAGGGCAACTGAGGACACTCGCCAGAAAGGAACAACTATCTCAAACGAAACTGTAAGTACAATATGGTAGAGTTGGGAAATAACATTATTCCAAGAACTCAGAAATAATCAAATATTAACTATAACTGCGGCCAGTATTTCCGCGCTTTCATTTCATGATATACTACAATGTCATGCTGCAAAAATACGTAACCTTCTCCTCGTCATTCCGCCATTTCTCTTGCGTTAGTTTAAACTTCAGAAAAACCAGGCAGTATAAAAGCTATTTCAGTTAGAAACGGAACACTAAATATAAAATCAAGTTATCGTTTTCTAGGAATAGACAATTAGTACAAGTCACCTGTTGATGGAGCGAGTGTGTTTTGTTGCGATGCTCGAACACATAGCAAGGACAAGAACGAATGATATAAAGAATTTGAACACTCGCAGTCCTTAGAGCCGGTATTTAATAGATATGATTACGGGTCTTGTGGATAAGATTGTTGGTAGGAAAAATTAGGTTTTCCTTCACGTTTTTGTTCCATCAGTCGCTTCAGCTTGTCTTTCGTTTTTTCTTGAGTTAGTGGATTGTTTGGGGAGGGTGGCGCGGCGTGCTATAATTTTTCATCTCAATTGACCATAATAAAAAAGATGGCGGCTGTACATTTAACCACAACAGCTTGCGAACCTAACACAACGAATAGGCACATAGAAAGCCATATCGTTTTACGAAATTCGTCCCTGGGTTAAAAACATTGTGAATGCTAGTTTTGAAGTTTTAAGGATCTTTCAGTATGAGTGTTTTAGGATTTTCGTGCGCTAAGAATTATGGGTAAATGTACCAGTCGCCATCTTTTTTATTATGGTCAATTACACAGACATGCTCATCATGCAATTATATATTCTAAGTATTGATTCTTTCTCATATGAACTTTGTTAATAGAGTTATCGTTTTGTAACTGTTTTATCTCTATTTTATTGGATATTTTCAAGAAGTTAATAAACTCGCATGTTTATGTTATCAATATAATGTCACAACTAGAAACCCTTACGCACGAAACACATAATATAATCATAACTTGTAACAATAAAATGTCGCTTATTGCTACTTTAGTTAATACACTTTCAACAGTCTAATTTCAATATATGTTCTGTCCATACCATTCAAAGGCGTCATTAGTAAGAGTATTTATGTTAGGTATTTCGTGAAAAGACAAAGATATATATATTTATTGTTCACTGAAGTGTTGAACTGCAACCTTTCTATGTTGCAAGTTAAGCCTATATTAAGGCTACGTTCACACGGTACCGGACGAATTTTCGACCGGTCAAAAATTCGTGTGTTTAGGTGTTCCGTTCACACGGAACCACTCTAATCGTACGAAAATTTAGACGCCTAACCGTTCAAAAATTCGACCTCCAAAATCGAGGACGAAGTTTTAGCCGGTACGGTCAAAAATTTGACCGGCGCGGTGTGAACACCTTGACCGTCTAAATTTGTGTACGGCAAAGGCGTGGTTGCATGGATGCCTGGCAACTCAGCTGGTGAAGTAGCGCCTTGCGCATGGGCAGATGCTAAAACCACTGACAAAGCTAGAATTCAATCGGTTTCGTCAGTTCCGTGTGAACAAAAGTGTCCGGTCGAACTTTTGACCGGTCGAAAATTCGTCCGGTACCGTGTGAACGTAGCCTCAGTATGGCATGTTTAAATATTCGTTATTGTGAGCTACTTTTTATTCAAGACTGTCTTTGCTGCTATCCATTCTGTAGTACTGGAAAGTGAACAAGCCGCTGGAAATGTACTATGCCAAGGCCAAGCCCAGCTAGTCCTGTCAGAAGCTGCCCGCGGGACCTGATGGCACACGGTAGCCTCAGATCGACGTATCTATATTTCTATATATAGAGATTCTGCCTTCTCTCTTGCTATTGTCTGAACGCGATAGACGCATGTCGATTTACTAGTCAACTTTGGTCAAATATAATTATCCAGTTTTAAGATCGTTACGTTTACTTGAACTGCCCTCTTCGAGTGAAAAGTGAACGTGTGTAATGCATTCTTTTAAAAATCTTGTGTCTCGTGATCGGCCGCTTCATTATGATTGGTTTTCATTTATTTAAGTTTTAGTGGGTGATGTTGGCATGTTTAATAAGCCGTTTCGCCGTTACAAAATTGTAAAACAATCAATCTTCACCTAACATTGCAAAGCCATCCTTGGCCTCGGTATCAGTCAAACGCTTGGCGGCCTTTGGCACAATTGGTTGAATGACTGCATGATCTCGGGCCGCAGGATTGCCCCAGCCACACTCTGCAATCCCATTTCACTGTCATCAATCTCACTAGATACGACTCCAATCCGTGTACTGTGAAAGTTGTTGTGCTAAATCCAGCGAAGAAGCCCTGACGGATCCACTATAAACATATATATTATGTCTTGAAGCTTCTATAAGTTAACTTCAAATAAATACCATAAAACAAAATAGGATAAAGCGAGTATGTATTTTAAATCAGCCTCACTGAATAGTTTGGTCCACTAGAAGGTTCCAAATAACAAAGTAACTGATCGATTGCATTTCCGCTGCTCAAAGAATTGGCTAATTTATATATTTTAAAAGATTTATGGAGCCACGTATACAAAAGACGCGGACTCGCTTGTTTGCGAAAATAATCGCCCGCTTTCTGCTGCGTTACCTGACATCGCCTCCCTTTTAGCTTTTGATTGAAAAGTTCAGCATGCAATAGGCTTTTAAATTTATTCAACCTATCGATGCATGGCCACACCCCACTGTAGTGGCCAATAATAGGTTCGTTTCGAATGTCTCCCGAACTAACAGGATTTTTATTGTTTATTTCTATGCTGTTACTAGCTGTGGACAGGCTCTCCTGTTCACATGCTATGCTGTTATGTTACAAGATTAGACGCATAGTAACTGCACAATGATAAGACTAACTATTGGCTAATTGGTGTGGGTTTGTTTTATTTATATTCTGTTAATAAGTTCCAATTTTTGTAATCTAGAAAACTGTTGGTGTCCGTTCAAATTATTATTATTTTATGTATCATTGGGTTTTTTTTACTTTTTTTACTTTATTTTTTATTGCATCATTGTTAATCTTAGATTGAAATCGAGCAAACGTATGGGACCAAATCGTGCTTATTGCGTCGACATTTTAGTAGCTGTCAATTGTTGACTGCAAATAACAGTCTATCCGTTTCCTTTGGAAGGTATATAATTAACATATTTAAAGAAAAATAACTCATATATACTTATTAATTTATCGTCAACGATAAATTAAATACTACTTTTGAACCGATAATAAAGAAATGAAGCTTTGAGCACATTTTCCTAACATAAGCAAGAGACTGATAAATTTATGTGGTTGTAGATACGTTCGCGGCAGAGCTTAATGCGAAATTGTTGGTTGATATATAATCAGGAAGGATTAAGTAAACGTGTAAAAATAATAATAATAATATCGTTTATCCTAACCATTGCAGTTTAAACTGGATTACAGGTAGATTACATAATATAAACTGAATCCCAAGCAATACATACATACTATCAGGTATAAACAAGGAAAATAATTATTTAGAGTGGCTGATACTTGACAGTGACAACATTTCTGAAGCGGTTTTTAGTTCGAGTAGGGATTGGATAGCAAGTACGTGCAGATCTTAAATTATATAGGCCGGAAGAATGGATAACTCTTTTGAAGATTAGTGGATACAAGGGATTTTTTATGTTAATATGGTTAACAAAGGCATTACACACCTGAACGCGGCGATCGTACAGTGTACTTAGGCCGGCCATTTCCAACGCATTCAGGTATGATATATGGGGCCAAATAATTGCCAGGGCTCGCTTCTGGATGGACTCCAGAGCATTAGAAAGGTAGTGAGGAAGATCTGCATAGACTACCGAGACATATTCAATAACAGAACGAATTAAAGAACAGTATATGGTTACAATATCCGATTCTGGTACACCACACTTTTTAAGTAAGAGAAATATGGGTTTTAAAACACACATTCGTGAACTAGATTAACTTATTTGCACGCCAACGTTTAGTTAGTACAACCTACATATTGATTTTACTACTTTTAAAATTATTATTCTGTCGAATAACCACATCAAATCTATCTTAACTGGAGATTATGGCATTATGTTTATAAATTGATCTTGAGACCTTGGGGGTAATACGTCTAATAGTAATACGCGTCGCGTGGATTCAATGGAAGATCTTTGAATCTTTTTAATGAATTAAAAGGTAACCCGATTGCAAATAAAATCGAATCAAACTCGAATCGTACTAAGAATTGAAATCGCAATTGAACAAAGTCGGGCGCCCAGAGCAGGGTATCTTTATATTGAGATTATTGCGAGTTAAAAGTTGTTCAAGAGAATTCGCCTGCTGTGTTTGGTCAGGTAAACAAACGCTAGGCAAGAAACTGGAGTGATAATTTTATTTTTAAAAAATCGGGATTTTAATAGTTTTTATATTTGTCGCGTTCCTTTTTATTGACATAGGATTAGGTGATAATTTTGTTACCAGGTTGATACACCGATTATACTAAAAACTGACCACGAAGGTGTCTTTGTACATGGAAAACGGAGTTCATTGAAGAGCCTCATCCACTCATTTCGCGGTTGTTTTGTGACGTTATTCTATGCTATTGGTTTGACGCACGGCCAGTGCAACGCCGAACTGGGCGACCACTGTTTGTGTACATACAAATTCTCTGTTCACGATTGGGTTTTTTATATCAATACGCAAACTATAACATAAAGGTTTTCAGATGCTGATCGACAAACAGTTTATCTTTTCAGCAACTTATTCAATTTGACCATTTATGTAACAAGGGAACAGACGATCTCATATTTTATTCATAACACAACTGATCGGACACAATTTATGAGTGAATATTCGGAGAAAGGAGATAATTTTGATATTCAAACACTGCAAGACAACAGGATTCAAACTCGAGATGGAAAAGTTCTTTGATACAGACACAGGCATAAAACCAATTGCATTTTAATTTGAAAAATGATTTAAGTTTTGCTTGCAAATTTACTTCGTTTCTACATGTCAAAACAATATTTTCAATCACCGTTGGAAAGAATCGCAATTTATTAAATTTAAAGTCCGACTTATTTAGTACTACTCGGTCGAAATTCCCTATATTAGTGAAAATACTTTAGCTGTAAAACCGCATAACTTGTGTTAGAAAATGGCGAAAGTAACCTCCGGTGAAACGAAATATCTGCAATGGTTGCGAGAGGTTTCCACGGTTGGTACTCTTCACCTAAACCAGTTGGATGAAGCAGGCATGGCCCAGATTCACCACGCTGCCTTTAGAGGATATCTAACTTGTCTTAAATGGCTTTGTAAACATGGAGCCAGTTTAAAACTAAGGTAGGTGAATTGCCAGTCGGTAGACCATTGTACAGAATAATTTGCAGTAAAATCTTGTACTTTTAGCAGCACTGAACTCAGTTGACTTGGTCAGATGATCGTTTTGTGAGTTGGTTCAAACAAAGTTTGTTTTACATTACTCAATTCATTGATTCTTGCAAAATATAGTTTCAGTGCACTTCAAACGCAATGCCCTTAACCGTATACTATAGTTCGTTCTGGGAGCGAATATTTTATTATTTCGTTTTCCAGCCCACACACATTGGATTTATGGCTATACATCGGCAGTTATTTTAGTTTTGATTTGTTTTCAGTTTGTACATGTAAACAGCTTGGCATATTCAAAATTTCCGCACAGAGCACTACCGAATTTCTGAAAGATATGATCCCAAGAGCTTTATAACTCAAACCGAGTTAATATGAAACGAAGAATTCGAATTCTTCAGTTTTTGACAACAGCACGGGCACTGCATGAAGCGATGAACACAAACAGACTGTCGCTGTATTCTATTATGACCAGGAAAACAAAATTTGACCCTGATCTGCTTTTAAAAATAATGAGTATACTCGAACCAAACTTTCTATGCTATGCCATTTGTGAAAACACCCTTCGTGATTTTGACCCAGGGTTAATAAGGGATTTAATATTTATCTTATACGATAAAACATAAAAGAAATAACGAAATAGATCGTTTTAATACCGCCATTATTGCTGGGGTTTTCTTCATTCAACGCCGTTCACTTTTAACGTTTGTTAATATGAATCGCTTGAAATGTGTTTGTCCTAGTAACTAAATGTCCCTTTCTACTTTTCCACCTTTTTGCCAGGTCAGTAGAGGGCTCGGTTCCAGCTCACTATGCGGCAGCGGGCGGTCACAAAGATTGCCTTCGATGGATTTGTAAGAGGTCACCCAAGACGGCGGGATGCAAGGTTGGTGAAGGGTACTCTCGTGATTACATAACTACACAACTTTATTAGGTCAGTATCACGACTGCCGCAATATGTTAAATAACGTTCTCCTTTTATACTACTCAATTGACCAGCCTCGGACATTTATGTAACAGTTTCTTGAGAAAGTCATTGCAGTGAAGTCAGTGCTTCATTCACAAAAAAAAACAGTTTAAATTTGTGTATAAAAGTTTGGCTCAAACGCACAGAGAAACGGCCAAAAAAATCCCTCTGATTTTCATTCATCTCCCAGCCCGCCACAGCTGTTATAACCAAAGACGTGGGCGGAGAAAATTCCTCTGAAGCTCAGTCTCTCACACTTTTTTTCCTCATATAAGAACCTTTTGTATAAGAAGGTTAATGCTGAAAAAGGTCAAAATGTTATTAAGAACACGTTAAGAACATACCAAGGTTGGAGTTTGATTAGTTAAAAATATTGTTTTCTATTTTAGTTTCGGAAAAGAGAGATACACGATTCTTTCTAGTTATTACATCCCTAGCCGAACAATACTGAGACGTTTATCCCAAAATTCAGCTTTAAAACAACATTGTTAGCCGCAAAAAAATAGTGTTGACATTTCTTATATTGGTTAAATGTTTGTTTTACAGGATTTCGTCTAATGTAATTCAATACAGTTTGTTTTAGAACTGTAAAAACGTTTCCTGGTTAATACACCAAAAATGTACGAACGGTTGGTCTCGGGTCAGCTTCAACTCCAAGATTAGACGTTCTTATAAATTTAAAAGTGTATTGGGTATTATCATGCTCATCATGCATCTTTCTTGCCACAACTTATGTGTTATTTATTTTTTTATTATTTTCCTGCCTATTTAATAAAACACGTGTACCGATCAATTAGTCTTAATCACTTTGTAATCTGCTTGCCTTCATGGTGATGGTTAGCCCTTATTGCCTATTGGTATTTTAGGTCAAAACCAGTATATATAATCTGTAAATATGTTTGCTAGAATCTTGTACGAATAAAAGATCTGCGGCTATGCATGCATAACATATAGATACTGAAATTGTTTTCGCTTCTTTGTTGGTTTATAGGATAAAAATGGCGCCACTCCGCTGTATTTTGCAGGTAAGTTGTATTAATATTGTTTCATTCCGATGGCTTCAAAATAACAACTCCATGCTCCCAACTCCCACCCTGAAAAGACAGTACGGTATGATTTGTCGAAGACCGTTCTGTGACAACCTTTGCCAATGGGAACGAGTGGCGTCACAAATTATGTCGCAACGACTTTAATACTGTAATCTGTATGTTGGGCAGGCTGACGAAGGTTTAAACAGAAACCTGGCAATTTATCGCCGACGAATTTGAATGAAGGGATGACACTGTCCACTGTGAAATACCAATAAGTCAGTATATATACAGACAGTATAGCTACAAATTAGAGTCACCGTATGCAACAATAAGATTATCTGCAGATAGTATCAAATTGGCAGTGGTTTGGACAAACACGCGATCCACTGGCACGCATTATTGTGGACATTCTTCCATGTAAACAGCATTTTTTGTTTGTTCCCGTTGTAGATTTGTTATATATTTACAATTTGATTTCCTCATCTAATGTGATTTGCTGGAGTCATTGACAGTTACTGAGAAATCTATTTTCGTTGGCATTCAGTAACTATGCTCACTTTAATGGTGGGCGACTCTAATTTAGGATTTTAGCCGAATTGCATACATTTTAGGAATCCTGCTGATATCCAGTTATTGTTTCAATGTTTATTCTCAGGGTTTTTTTTTTTTTTTTTATCAAATACACTGACTAAATTCCAGTAACAGTCACATAAAATATTATGAGTTATGACTGAATGGTTTAAAACGTTCGGGCACATCAGGAAACTCTGAACAACTGATTTTCACAAATCGATTAAGCTTTCCATCTGCATTGCAGCAGCTTGCATTTGTCATTTGCTTCTAACTGATTCACAGTCATTTTGTTCTGGAATGCATGAATGGACAGAGAAAAATATATTTTGAAACGGCTACGTTATGTGATAGAATGAGTAAAATAGAGCGTGAAATATACCGTTCTTAAAAATGTATGATAGATTCATTTACAAAATGTTTTGCAAACATTTTTATATTTTAACAATTGTTTTAAAATATTTGTAACAGATGTGTACCACATCACTGATCAGTGGACAATGTTCCCTTTGATATAAATCATTGTTGATCGAATTTGCATGTCAACCACATTCCGTGACCCATGAAATGGCTATTGGGACAAATAAGCACAATTCCTTGTAATGATGTCATTGCCTAAATACGTGGTACCTTTTTATCAATTCAGAATATTTTTTTAAAGAAATTTGAAAAGGAATCCAGTTGTGATTCGCTGAAACAAATATTTAAGCTTTTGTACTGGAACTTAGAACACTTCTCAACATAAACCAGTCGTATGTGTTCACATCAGTTGAATAGATATTGTGAATTGGACTGTTTTAGCGTCAACTAAATAGTTCTATATTGCGCCTCGTTTCAGCACAAGAAGGTCACCTGGAATGTCTTAAGTGGCTTGCGAAGCACACTGGTCCAGCCAGTGATCATGTGTCCTCCGATGGAATGACCGCTGTTCATTCAGCGACTCAGGAAGGTCACCTTGAATGTTTAAGGTTCCTCGTTGAGGCTGGAGGATGTGCGGGAACGTCCCGAGATCACGCGGATTGTACTCCTTTGCACTTTGGTAAGGAAAGCATACATGAGCATATATACCACAAGAACTTTATGGTTCCAAAACAACAAAAACAGGATAGTGTGGTCGAATAAACAGCGTGAGCTGCTTTGGAGTCCTTCCAGGATTTTGTTACCGTCCTAGTAGATAGTTGTAGAATACTCCTAGGACTGAATTTCCTAGAAATTCACCTGCCTAGATGTAGTCTTAGAATACTCCTAGGACTGAATTTCCTATTTAAGTAACTCCCCATAGGTAATTCCAAGGCCAGCTCCGGGTCATTAAGTCGCCGCGACTTATCGCGACTTAGCGCGACTTAAGGCGACTTAAGAAAATCGATAGGTAAAGCAATGCGACTTTAGGCGACTTAAGGCGACTTAGGGCAACTTATGGAAAAAGCAGTGCGACTTTAGGTGACTCAAGGCGACTTAAGGCAACTTAAGCTATAACTGTCCAAAAACATAAGGTGACTTAGTGCGACTTAAGGCGACTTAAGGCAACTTAAGCTATAACTGACCAAAAACATAAGGCGACTTAGTGCGACTTAAGGCGACTTAAGGACCCGGAGTAGGCCTATTCCAAGAAATAAATTCCCAAGAGGTAGTTTCGGATTATTACCAGAAATTCTTACTTAGGTAACTTATGAGATGTACTCCTGAGGTTAGTGAAATAATCGAGGAAAGCCCGGAAGTAGCTCTATGCACTTTTGATATCGCAAATGGAGTTACGTAAGTGTAATCAGATCTCGTTATGGATAAAACAACTGAAAGTTGATGTGTTATGTTTTTCGCCGTGAGGATGGAAGGTTTGAGTTGACATTTCGAGCACTAGTCCTTCGTCAGGTCTCGGCTTGATTCGGCATTTTACGGTCTTTATGTGTTAATTTATATTGGTGGCGTGGTACCGGTGTTATGTCTAATAATAAACAAATAACAATTTTGAGTTTACTATCAGGTTAACTATCAGGGTCCAGATTAGATTTCTGAATATGTGTTTTATTATTTAAATCTTCCATGTTGGACTAATTCATGATTTAAATTTTGGTAGCGGGCTAATTTTGAGACAGGACTGGCAGGTTTTCCATATCGATAATGAGCGAAGTAATGGGTTTGATCAACAAAACATTTATATGTTATATTCACCTTAAGGGTGGAATATTTTATATGCATTGACGTTTTGAGTATAGGAATTCGAGACGACTAAGTACTCCGACGAAATGCCAGCGCTCGAAAAGTTAGCTCAAATGTTTGACCTTCACTGAGAAAACACGGCATAACACATCAACGTTTTGTTAATCAAACTTTAATCCTGCATTAGCGCCAATCGGTTTTTAACCGAGTGCAAACTATTTTACTCTATTATCGGCAAACTGCGAGTTTAAACATAAGTACCAATGCATGGTTAATAAAAATGGCCAAGCTCACTGTAAATGTTTGGTGTTTCAGCGGCGGCTGGCGGTCACAGGATGTGTGTACATTGGTTGCTGGAGAACGTGTACAATTACAACCGGTCAGCGAACGAAGAGAATAACGCACGGCTGACACCCTTGCACGTGGCGGCGGAACAGGGCCACTTGGAGGTCGTCAAACTCTTGGTTCTGTTGTAAGAAGTTTTTACAATTTTGTACGTTAACTAAAACCGACAAGTTCGTAATAAATTCATCAAAATATATCAGTTGCAGAATGCAATTATATTATGTTAATCTTGAGGATATGGCAAGCTGGATTCCCAAGGTCTAACTAAATCCCTGTGTTGTGATTGGATGAAAGCTAGGACTGTATTTTACCGTATAGACGTTTTATGTCATACTATTAAAGCGGGGAACTATTTTGCCCTCGATCTATACAGTCGAGACCTCGTGCAAAATATTCTCCCGTACAGATCCCCACTGATAATATATTCTCTACCTGGTGTATATATACCGCATAATTCGTGGAATAGGGTGAGTTGAATTCACAGAGAATAGCCAGTTAGTAAAATATACCAAGCGCTAACTGATCGGGAGGCACCGCTAGAACAAGAAAACCGATTGTCACCTGACTTGGGGTGGATGTAGCACCACCGTATGTCCCAAGACTAGTTGACTAATAACCGGGGCGGGGATTCTGAGCGGACGTTTACCGCGTCTAATACCGCATCTATTAGTGATGTGTCTGTTTAATTGTGTGTCTAACTGTATTTAACTAATCAATCAGTTAATCAGTCCATCGTTGACGTTCACGATCACGATCACAGTCACGAATGAAACGAAAGTAGCTGCAGTGGCGTTGTTTGAAGGAATGTGTATCGACACTGATGCACAAACTTGATGAATTCTTTTCAAAAATACCTCAGTTCTGTTAACGTTAGTGGTGAGAGGTAGTACGTCATCAGTTCGATTATTTGAAAATTAGTTGCTGTCACTTCTTCCTTTGTTTCAATTTGTTTAACCTGTGCATTTAAAAAGATCTCACAATCTTGACTAGGGTACATTATGGACAGAAGTCTGACCATTGAACAGTGTATATGATTAACTTGCAGTGGCGCAACACTGGACTTGCGAGACTCCGCTGGTCGAACTCCTTACGATATTGCTGTCTTCAGTGGCAATGAGGCGTGTGCTGGTTGGCTGGCCAAAGTAAGTCGCGTTGCAAACATACTGACCCATCTGAGTTAACTGATGATTGGAATTCTTTTTCGAAGTTCAGTAGCATTTTTGGGTCACCCTACATGGCGTTACAAAGAAAGTTGTTGGCATCAGGGTTTCAGTAATAAAAAAATATTAAGGGAGTACAGTCCTCTCAAGGCAAAAATAATTACTGCCCTGTGCTAAGTCAAAGCAATCCTGACTCTAACCCTAAACCAAAACCTAATCGTCACTCCTTGACTAAGCACAGGGTAGTGATTGGGTTAACTCAGTTGATATTTTTGTCCTTTCGAGAGACCCGTTTGGGGTAGAATCTGTTATCAACCGCAGTTTTATTGTTTTTAAATATGCTGAAGAAACTTGTGATTATGGACCCAACTTCAGTATGGGGAGGGGGGGGGGGGGGTGGAGTTAGGTTTCACACACACCCAGAACCCACCACAACCGAACCAAAATTTTAGCTTTCTTTCCCACGATATCTCTCAAACTAACGGCCAATTCTAGCAGCCAAGATATTACCATTTTAAAGCGTGCTCTGTAGGACGCATTTTTGTAATAACAAAATTTATTACACACACCAAATATACTTAACTACCCAACTTGGTCTGACACCGGGATAGGGAAGGGGTAAATAAAACACAATTTATAAATAAAAATATAAATAATTTATCGTATTTGCTACTAGGACCAAATGTTCAGTTTCCTCCCACTCACCCCAGATCCTTCTCATCCAATATCTTTTACAGAAGGTTCAGTAAACAATACCCTTACATGTATAATGTGGTTTAGTTGATCAATAGCCTTATAACGTTGTTTAGTTACCATTATGTGGGGCCGATCATTATATACTGTGGGGGTTGGGGTGGGGTAGAACAATGGTTTGCTTGCAAATTACTTGTGTCCTAATTTGCGTTGCAAGTTATTTCTTGTGAATTCCGTCTCTTTACCTTTACTGCTACATGTTGTGCAAAATTAGCCCAGAGTGCAGTCTTATCCAGTCATTGCTTTACATCTCACAGGTGGAAGCAATGCAGGCTGAAGATTACGCCGAATCATTGGCAAAAGAGAAGACCTTAAAGAAGAAAGTGCGGTTTGAAAGAAAGGCTGTTTGGAAAGATACCAAGCAAAATAATTTCCCATTTCAGATGTCTTCTAGCACAAAGAAATCCCAATTACCAGCAGGTCGACCTAGATCCCAGACTCTTCCCCTAGCTGAAACACAGGTAGAAAAGTCACATGATACCAAGAGAACAAGGCCACAGAGCTTTTCACATGGGCGCTCGCGCCCCTCATCAAATGGAGTCAGCGGTGTTTCATTCCGCCGATGGACTTCAGTTGACTTCGACTTACAAAGAAAGTCAAAAGAAAACTCGCGGCACGGCAGTTCAGAGAAAGTTATTCCAATATACTCGGCTTATTTATCAGATAGCAGCCAGTCAACTATTTATGAATCAACTACAGATCCAAGTTCCGATTCGGATGCATCCACGACACGGATTTCGCGGTCAATGTCATCAATTCGAGGTGACAGCGTCGAATGCTCACCCAAACACGCCATAGCAAGAGGCTACACGAGTAGGATGAACGCTGATAGACACAGACGAAAGACCCGTGGGACTGGGGTAAGTGTAAGTGTTAACCTGAAATAGCGTCAGTGGATGCTCACAATAGCACAACGTTTTGAACTTTTAGAAGCCCTGGTTTAGTCCTCTATGACTAACATAATAACAAAGGGTGTACTTTTTCTGTTTTTCGTACGAGACAGGTCGGTGACCTTTAACAGATTAGTGAATTGACGCTACTATTCGATGGTACGGTTGGGCAAATATCAGAAACCTGGGTTAACACTTTCTGCGCATGACCGTGTACGACATGCTTTTATATGATGGATGTCTGCTACGGTGTGCTTTCAAGAAATTGCTTTATTTCATGCGGTTGACCATAGTGGCTCACGGGAGTCTTAATCCTACTTCTAAAACATTGCACGCAACAGTTATCGAATTCACAGCCATATCTTTATTCGCTAAAATAGTCTGGCGAAGCGGTGATTTTCTTTTACACATTTGACTGGTTTGGTACATTGCCATCGCCGTTTTCATTTAATTATTAAATGAAAACGGTGATAGCACTGTATTTTAAAATATATGTTGACGGAACGTAGTGTCGCGGAGGGTGTCCATACTGTTTGAAATTTGCGCACAAATTGCAGGCAATGTTGCAATGGGTGTCCAGGACATAATTATGGTTTGCTAGTCAATATCCAATCGCACGTTTATAATTCAATATATTTACTTCTTAGGACATCCTTAGCAGCTCAGCTCCAGAGATCTACGGTGACGGTCACAACTGGAACATTTTCCGTAAGCTCTACCGTTTTTCAAGAAGAAAACTTTCTAGGTCATCCAGCTTCACGATCCAGAGTGATGAAGCAAATAACAACGTGTTGTTATCATCATTTCGCCGCGGAGACAAGACAGCGGATGTGCAGGTTCATGATCGATATACACTTCTCAATCGATATGCAGTCGGGTCCGATTCGATGAGTACGGAAAGGAAAGAACGAAAGAGATACGTAGCTGGCCAGCGCAGACACTTAGGCGTGAAACTCGAAGAAAAGGAAGTACAATTACACGAAAATGCAATGATTTGGTAGACACCAGATTAAAGAACACGTATTTGCCCGCGTCTCTCTTATATCTACTGCTCAGAATGTTTGGGGAACTTTCTCGAGTGGACAGGCGATAGTGTCTGTTTGTTCTTGAAAGAACATGGCATAGCTGATTGTAAATTGAGTGTTAAGTTACGTAATGTCACCATTTCATCGTGGCTGTTGTCGCAATTTAGCCCTGCTGTGGCCCCTCCAAGGTGACTCGAAGGTCAAATAATTTATGACAAATTCATTAGAAAGTAAATATGAGATTGTTAATGGCGGGAAAATTAAATAACAATGTTGGTGGTGTTGCTGCTGCCGCTGACAATAATAATATGATTAATAACTGAATAAGAATCATATTAATAATAATTATTATTATCATTATCGTCGTCGATGTCATTATATGATGATGATGACGATGATGACGACGACGATGATGATGATAATAATAATAAGTTTCAAGTTAATTCATTGTTGTATGGTGCAACCAGGGGTGCAACTACCGCTGAGGCAGGGAGCTGTTTCGTCGCGGAAAGCGTACGGCAATAAAGCTTGTCAGTTAGAACTGCGAAATGTTACTTTTGGTCTAGCTTCCGTTCCATTGAAAATTGGTCTTGCATAGGGTTTTACAGTGGGTTTAATTACTCTGTGTATGGCTCTTGGGACGAGTGGTACACATTCAGTCACTTTGTTGAATTGAATTTATCCTGGATGCCGATCACAAAACAAGTGTTAACGGCACAGACGAATCGTACCCGTAGGGGCCAACTATTTCTGTATTTTCCTTTTGTGGGGAAGGGTGAGTGTCTGTGATGTAGTATAAAGATACATTTATTTTCAAACGTTCACATTGTTTCCCTCAGGGTATGTGTGTGCGTAGGAGTGTGTGCTGGTACATGGTAGAGTGCAGGCTTTTTCTCATAAAATACGCTCATACATATATAATAAAATTATTAATATATACCTCGTGGACTGAGTCCGATATTAAGAGTCCTCTATTAATAGCCCCCTCTGAACGTAAAATTTAAAGTAAGCGACCGACCGCCTCGAATCACCCACCCTGGTTACCGAATAAGTCATGACTACCATCAGCCGGTGAACAAAGCACTACAGCAAACCAGTAAAATCCTTATATAACGTTATCCTTATTTCTTTGACTTCGATAACAATACAAAAATAATCGTGAAAACTTCGTCGAAAAAGATGGATCTGAATAGTACGCGTTAGTTGCGATTATTCAGAAACTGAGTACAAGTAGAGCCCAGGTATGCTCTGCTTCCAAATTCAATATGGTGGTTATGTGCATGAAAACAGACAATGTGTGAGGTTTTATTACATTTATTCGGTATTTATTACACTCAGCGCCCGTAGATCACTGGGAATATCGCCCTGACGAGGCGAAAATCCTAGTGATATCGCTTGGTCTAGGGATTTCGCCCCCTCCCTCCCCTTCAAATCTTAGGGATCCGCCGCACCTTTCGGGGCCTCCGGGCTACATCCTCAATCGAATTTTAAAATCCAACACATTGATTGAGGTCCCGATCCACTGACGGACTGTACCGGATACATTTGACAATCCGCCGGCAAACGTAATCAGTGCAAATCAAATTTAAAATTTGGCTTTAATAACCATTGGTTAACGTAAACCGACTATCGAGCAACCGGGGCCTGCTTTGACTTTGCGTGTGCGCGTGTACAATGCATTTTGGCGCCAAAACTGCGACGCGCGCCATTTTCCCGCCATTTAATAGCCACTCGCGCACAGCTATCGACCAGATCAGAGGATAGACTGAAAAAGATGGCAGCAGGTGTTGATTCGATATGATTGTGGCACATAATTGTAACATTTCAATGTTACTGAAATGTTACAATTACATTTGGAGTATTTATAACATGTATGTTTAATAACTGACTTCCTTGGAAGTGTAAAGTTTGCTGTGGACTTCTTATTTTGTTCGGCAAAGCTTGTACTGGTTTGTACTAATCTTGTATTCAAGCGGCTTTCTAAAACAGAGTGAGTTCTACTGAAGTCAGGTATGAATTATGTTCACTTTTGATATATTTGATCAACTGACGATGATCACGGTTCTGGTTATTAATCGTTTCCAATTTATGAGTTCAAAGAAGTATTCTTTGTAGACTCATAGTAATACCTTCTCTTCTTGGAACTATGTTGCATGTTGATTGTTGTGTACAGTATTGTTGAGTCGCAATGGTTACTAATTTACGATTGTAATACTTGTGGCTGAAGTTTGCATCTGTGTCAAAGGTTAATCTGGAAGCCTTTCGCTGCAAAAGTGTGCACAGTCATCGACTATTCGTTTTCCTCTCCGTCAGTCTGAATTCAGTGTCTTGATTTTTTCTTCGGTTGATTCCTGTTCAGAACATTACATGCATGTATCGCCATCTGACGCCAGGTGCCGTTCCATTCAATCGCTTTCCAACAAATGAGGCACTTTTATCGTTTCCGTGGGGGAGAAATTTAGAACAGCACTAGTTGTTAAACGTCGTGGCCTTTACTAGTGGTTAGGGACTGGTCAATAAGTATTGGGGGGAGGGGTGGGCCGGAGCACAAAGGGGGTG
>JANVCH010078769.1:0-15974 GCA_025505405.1 Epizoanthus rinbou | reverse complement strand
CTACTACTACTACTACTACTACTACTACTACTGCTACTACTGCTGCTACTACTACTACTACTACTACTACTACTACTACTACTACTACTACTACTACTGCTGCTGCTGCTCTGCTACTGTTACTAGTACTACTGCTGTTATTGCCACTGGCACTGCTGCTGCTGCTATCTATTCCCACCATTTTGTTTTATCATACCTAACAAGGTTTGAAGAAAATGACGAATTCTGGGGCACGTGATACAACTGTATCTGAAAAGTAAGTACTTGTCTGTCTATACGTGTCCGAGTCATAGATACTCTTTACTTTTTGTCAGTGTCTTTCTTAGTTTCAGTCGTTTGAATCAGTCAATTAGCACACAGGCCGAACTGAATGAACAATTAATTGATGCAATACACATGCAGGGGTCTCTGTTACTACTACAAATCTCCTAACACCGCGCATTTTCCAGCTTACTGAAATAAAACGAGGACCATACATGGACGTCCGTCCACACAGCACATTCAGGACGGTTAAAGTCCAAATTGAACAATGCTTCTAACATACAAAAAGAACAAAAGAACCGGCTGTCGAAAACGCTAATTTTGATGTTACACGTAGATAAAATTGTCGCCTCTAAAACCAAAATTGCGCTCCTAAAAAGGAACATAGGGAATTTGCATTTGGCATCGGAAAAGTAATGCACTGAGATCAATCTAGCTGTTACCTTGAGCGAAAGCTGGAGTACATTGCTAGATCTGCTAACTAACTGGTAGCAATTCTTCTTGTTAGCTGTTACCTTGAGCGAGGGCTGGAGTACATTGCTAAAGCTGCGGAGGGCTACCTTCTATCCGTCCATATAGAGGACTGTGGTTCCTTGTTGAGTGACAGGTTAGTAAACACGCCCCGTAGCTAGCTAGCATCCACAACGGTCGTAACTCAAGAGATATCTCCAATCCTACCCCAACCCTATCTCAAATGCTACTCCAAATTCGAACCTACCGGGGTGGGGTAAGGGCAGAGTATGGATTACATACAGTATTGCTAATAACATAACAAACCGACCGCCATTCTGTGTCTCAGAAAAGTGTCAACAAGTTACTATTTCCAAATGTCGCGTTGTCATCTGTTTCAAACTTCTAATAATTTTTGTTAGCAATTTTAAAATAAGAAGTCTGTTAGTTTCACACTATGATTTAAAATGACAGGTTTTTGTCTTTAGGTGCCTGTTCATTGTTGCCAGTCACTGCAGAAACCTTGTTGGCGTCACATACATCAGTGCAAGCTTCCCAGCATGCCCCGAGGCCTTGTGGTCGCTGTGGTCGTGTCGCAAGATCGTGTCTCTCCACCTGCCACCTCTCTCTCCAAGGTGAGACGCAACGAACGATTTATTTTAAAACAAGTTATGTGCTACACTGAGTTCAACATTGCAGGATAAACCACCAAGACCCAAAATTATTATTAAAGTAAAAAAAACTATGCTTTTTAAAAGTTGGCACTTTAGCGGGAGCAGTTTGGGACAAAGAGGGTTGAAATGCATAAATACTGCAGTCACGGTTTACTGTCGATCCTGATCAACAAGAGATCTGTGTACAATTACCGCTGTTTGCCAAAGCAGCTCTTGCGTTACGAGTAGTCGCAAACATAACGTTTTTACTGTTTGTGCTTAGTGACCACCCTGGCAGGTTCAACGACAGAAGTATGCAAACCATAGCCAACTGCTGGCCAAATATGCGCCGACTGACCATCGGAGGCCCCAGTGTTACGCCCAAGGGTCTGATACATATTGGTAAGACAAGTCTTTGTGCCCAACCCATTACGCCTATACTGCCGGATTATATATATCTTCAAGTTATCCATATAATCTTGTGAAAAATGTTAAAACAATTCTGTTTCCATACCCTGGGTGCCAGAGCTGAGCTCTTTTCATAACACAAGGATTCGTGACAAGGGTTCTGTCAACCATGACAAGGTCTGTGTACCATAACAAGATCACTGTTCACCCTAACAATGTCTGTTAACCGTGACAATGTCTGTTAACCGTGACAAGAACTGTTTATATATCACGGACTCTTGTGTCAATGGTAAGAGCTTCTAACGCATGGACACAGAGAATTGCTTCAATCACTTCAGTCTTCAGAATAATCTCCAAAGTATCCTACAAATGAGTACAATAACTACTTTCTTGACAACTAAATAGCGTCCTTTTTTCGTTTGCTACTTATACATAGTCAATGCTCAAATACTTATCTCGATTATCTATGGAGGACTTAAGCCCCAGGAATGTCTTCTTTCATAGTAAAATATAACTATATACTCAGAAACTTCCCCTATGTATGATCAAATGCCGCCACTACACAATTAACCATGACCACGTCGTCGAATAGTTCTGATCTATGTCACAAACATTTCACAAGAGAAAACCAAACAACATTTTACAATCATATCTGTGGTGAATTGAATAGGATAATAAAGAGGTGAAACTATAGTGGAGTTGTTCCAGTCACTCAATGTATATATAAATGAACCGACTCATTGTGTTTCATATTCTAGCCAAGAGCTGCCTGCGACTCCAGTATCTCGAGCTGGACCGAATAGTCGAGTTCACAGAGGAAACAGCGTACGCCATGTGTCTGTGTGGACTGAAGGGTTTGGAGGGTGTATCCTTCACGTTTACACCCGTCACTGACGGTGCTATCAAACAACTGTACGGTAAGCCGAGTCACACATTCCTACTGTTTAATTGAGTCATCATAGCATTGTCACTTAAAAGGCCCTACATACCCCATGTGTCTGTGTGGAGACTGCCATGCTATCAAACAACTGTACGGTAAGCCGAGTCACACATTCCTCCTGTTTAATTGAGTCACGATATAACTGCCATTCAAAAGGCCGTACATACGTGTACCGCGTGTCTCTGTGGAGACTGGCAGTCCTATCCTGATGCAACTGCAGGGCAAGACACGCATTCCTACTGTTTACCGTATATCAGTCACGATAGGGCTGCCGTTGGAAAAGGTTCGTACTGTCAAACATTTTAAGAATCAGAGACCTGACGTGTATAATAGATCAAGGATCGTGCATATATTGCACTTTGTGCAACACGTGGTCAAGACTGATAGGTAAAATTAGGACAAGAGGCTGAAAGTCAGTTACTCAATTTATAAATTTACAGTTTTTAAGATTTAAATATTTTAGATTTCATAAATTATAACGTATTTTTAATGTAAATTAGGTTTGGTGCCACCTTAAATAATAAAATATAATTTCAAGATTTGTCACCCACAGGTGCGTGCCCCCGCCTGGAACACATCGCAATCCACATTGGAATATCGGACTTCTTTAGCGACACCGATGACCCGGGGAATATAGCAGAGTACAGCAGGATTGTCAGCAGTCTTACGGTTAGAAGACTAGCATAGCACTCGTCACTGCATACAATACTGCGTTTGATATGTAACATAGATCTAATTTTCTGAGTATGAATTGAAGGAAGTGTTTTTTGCCTTATGATTTGAATATAAATTCCTAATTTGTGGTTACATCCCTTAGATACGCTAATATGTGCTCAGCTGCTCGAAGCTGATGCAATAGCACAGTGAATCGTGTAATTATTTTGTTTGCGTTATCTGAAATGAAAGTTTAGCTTATATACATCGTGTGAGAGGTAGTTTACAGAAGTTTAATCAGTTTAATCAGATGACACTCAGTTAAACCTGACACAAGCACGACAAGGATGTTGACGCTGAACACAAGTGTGCACTGCGTTTCGGTTTGGGACTTGAGCTGGAGTCAGTAGCGTTCCTTTGTCTTGTGCTACCTCTGTTCTCAGACGTTTCAGTTAACGTGTATCTCTAAGTATGAGTTCTTAGTATACTGTTTTATGTTTAATTAGTTTGCAAAACAACTGTTTAGACTGTAATGTTTAAAACTAATGAAGGAAAGGGCGATAGGATAGAATAACTTACAATTAGCTAAAAATGTTGAAGTAAAAAACTACACGGAAAGCTGAAAGTTTCAGCAAAAGAAAACAAAAAGAAACATCAACTATGAAGTAGACGTACTAACCCCTGGTTGGGAGAGAAAACCTGAATCAATTAACTGCTTTGTTCTTCTATAATTTACAGGATTTGAAAACAAACCAAGAACTGGGCAGAATTCTTCACATCAAAGCGAATTATGGTTAGTTTTACTCAAGGAAGCATGCGCTAAGTCAACGGAGAACTTGCAGATGAAACTAAAGGATGAAATTACACGCTTGACTGTCGGAACTTACGCTTTACCACAGATCTGATGCTACTTGCTCGATTTGCGTCTATGACAGGGGAAATATGCCGGTTTGCAAACCATAGAACAGGTCAACATTAATTCACCTATCCACTACCTCTTCATTTATATCACTTTTTGGAACAAATGTTCAACAAAACATTAATAAAAAAATACCGAAAAAAAAGTCAAATATGCGACCTTTGTCGCTTCAGTTGATATGTTTTTTTTATATCCTATTAATGAAATATCACAGGTCTGACTAATCCAATTTCGCAGGCAGATCACTTCAAGAAACTGTCCTGAACCCATGCATGTTGAATAAATAAATGCTATGTCGGCTTTCTTAGCAAAATATTGCAATTGAACAGACAGCGGTATGTTGCTGAAATGAAACACAAATAATTTTAAAAATACATTTACATTGCGCATATTTACATGTAGATATGTTCACGCGCATAACGGTTTCAATAATAATAATAAAAAGGTCTTAAGAGATTTTTTTACAAACTTGACTGAACACTGGAGGACAGTGTTATGTTATCAGGCAGTGAATTCCACTAAGTGCGGAGATGCAAATGAGAACGTGCAATGACCATATGTCGCGCGGGTTTTTACGCAAGGAACAGCTATGTATTCATTGATGAGGTCAAGTATATATCATATTGGTGGAAGAGTCCATTGAACGCCCTGTAGGTGATAAGCAGGATTTTTACTTGAGGGCTAGCAGGGTCTTTAGCATCGCTGTTACATTGTCATGGCGTCGTGTCCCAGTGATAAGACGAGCAGCAGTATTACTTTGGATGCGCTGGAGCTTTTCAATTTCGCAAAAAAATGTTAAGTACTCCTTATTTTGCATCAGTTTCACCTCTAGTTAATAACGGGTCCGTAATAGATTCCTACACCTTCTGTACGCCAACAAGCACATCTTCTTCAATTGCTGCCGGGTTAACAAGGCCATGACCATTTCATCACAGTACAAATACCGTGTTGTAAAATAGCATGCGTGACAAGAATGGTAATAATGTGTGACAAAACGTGATGGATGGCAAACGTTTCCGGCACCATAGATCTGTTTGCGAATAGAACTGAAAGTATCTAGTTCTATTCACAAACAGATCTGTTAAAACAGGAATGTGAATGATATAAATAATTTATCAGTCTCTCTATTTAGGTCTTGCTTCACTCAATCAACAAATTTGTTTTATTACATTTCAGTTCCACGGGTTTTATAAAATACGCCTCAACGATTTGTATTTGACATTAGAAACCGGTGTGCATGGAAGTGCAATTATCTGACCTCATATATCCTTTGCTTTCTGGCTTCTTATATACTATTTAATTGCAAATTTTCCTCTTTTACACTATTCATCAGTTACTCTCAAAGTCAAACCCCAATTTTCATTGTAAAGACAATGTTGCATGGTGCAATCTTTCAGCAATGTGTCTCGCAAATGCTGCATTAATCATGAACATCCCTGGCATGGCCAAAATTATTCCAACAACAGTAACCTATCTTGAAAATCATTTTGGCCATTGTTGGGGTGTCACATGGTGAAATGTTTCCCTGCGTCTTGTCACCACTGTAAGACATGTTGCTCAACTAAGTTTTTCTTCTATTTCCACCCTCAATACATAAGGGAGGGGAAAGGGGCACATTATGACCCTTGAAGTGAGGGTGAACACTCCACTGACTATACAAACCATTACTAGGAAATTTGATAAGAGTCTCTCATTTACTGGCTGAGCTACCCTGATCAGATAAAGATATCTACCTATCTACCTGTCAATCAACTCCGTTGCAGCGACTTGGTTCATTGCTTCTGATTCCCAGCCGGCCATGCCATGGTACAAGAGAAGGCAACATTCCATCCAACTTGGTTATTAAATTAACTCCAGCTGTACTTGGTTCATTGCTTCTGATTCCTCGCTGGCCATGCCATGGTACAAGAGAAGGTAACATTCCATCCAACTTGGTTATTAAATTAACTCCAGCTGTACCATCATTGCTTCTGATTCCTAGCTGGCCATGCCATGGAACAAGAGAAGGCAACATTCCATCCAACTTGGTTATTAAATTAACTCCAGCTGTACCATCAAGGCAAGAACTTATAAGGATTAAGGATTCCCTGTGGAAAAAAACCAGCGAAACAAGCATAAACAACATTCCACAAAGTATTGGTTGCTTCATGTATTTAAAATAGCAGCAACCTTGGTACGGATAGTAAGTGCGTTGTACAATAAAAGTGAATGTGTGCCCTGAATCTGACTGGCCAATAGCCTTGCTGAGATACTTAATACTGGTAAAAAAAATTGTGTTCTATGAAAACCGTGTTCTCATTATTTCAAAAGACAGAGTGTACATTCCTCAGTCTACAGGTACGCTCTATAATTTTCAGCATGTTCTATTAAGTGAAAAGAAATTTCCCAAGTGGCAGGAGATTTGACAAAACATAACCCTCACTCATACATGTAACCCCATTCGATTCTACCTAATGCGACACTGTGTACTGTTTCATTGCACTCACATCCATCTTCTACATTTCTTTGTACATTTTCACAAGGAACAAACTTGTCAGCATTATCCCAGTAAGATGTCAGTCAATTAATTGGAGTGTGCCTTGTATCTCACCTATTTTTGGAAACTATGGTAAAACATGCCGGAAGTTGTTGAACGAGTGAATCATACATGGTGCAATGGTTTTGGCTCAACTCACAGTGCATGTTCCATCTCCCCATATTACAATTGTTGTTCATAGCCTAATGGATGTGTTTTCTACTTGCAGTTCCTATTATTAATAACAAAATCATCCTCAAAAACCCAAGGGCACTCTATTGGGTGAGAGGAATGCTGGGGAAATAATGGGCCTTGTTTCTGCATTTCTTTAGCCTGATAGACTCCCCCTGGGTCTCCGAGGGTGTAATTAAATATTCACAACTAAGCTTGGCTATACCTTTGGATCAAACATGTTTTTAATATTCCGCATAATCTCAATGGCGACTGGAGGTTTGGAGTAATGTATACAGTTGGCCCTCTTGAAGCCAAGTCCATGTTCAGCACTAATGCTTCCTTTTTGTTGGGCTAAAATTTAAAGAAAAACAATTACATAATGTAGAGCTGATTAATAAAATATTAATACAGAGTTGTCAATAATTATATAAAAATAAATAAACAAGCAGGTAGATTGATTGACACAAAAAAGATTCCTTTGCAGCTCTTGCCGATATTGTTAAATGTTTTGCACTTCATGTACAATTAAAGGAACTCACTATCAGTGATAATAATAATAATAATAATAATAATAATAATAATAATAATAATAATCAAGGGAAGCACAAACCAGTTATAAACTGAAAAACGAGTGGCCTTGCTAAAGCTATTAACTAACTATTTGCAATGAAATTAAAAAATTAATTAGTAATAAAAAATACTATAATTATATTAAATGAGATCCTGCTAAAAAATAATTAACAAATCCATTATGAAAACCATTTAAATACTTCACCTCCTCAAATTAATGGTTTGGAATTGAGTTCCAAATTCTGGTGCCTCCCACATGTATTTCACATGTAAATTGGGGCTGTCCAGGGTTCTGCAGTGAATATCTGTTTATAACTAATCAACATAATTATATACGTAGAGTAGTGGTTCTATTACCTGTCCATTCAAACACAAATGGCTCAATTGTGTTTAATAACTCCTCATTATGCTCAGGACAAGTAACATTCAGGTGAATATTGCCTGATGAAGAAAACAAACAAGTAATTCATGTCAACAGTAAAAAACTGGCTTATAGATAACAATACATTTTAATACATTTTTGTCCATCATCTGCATTAAAACAATGGAAAATGCCGATCGTTTTCACCAAAAACAGGGGCTTTTTGCCACATCCATACAGTCTAAGTAATACATTTCTAAAAGCCCCTGTTTTCAAGTCATACTAGTGTGTACAGGAATGCAGAGTACATATTTTTTGTTTTGATGTGTTTCAGAGTCATAACTTTGGACAGCGTTTTTAAAAACCTCTTCAGAGAAAAAATCTCCATTTGCCACTGTGTGGACAAGGGCTTTGAAAATACTTCCCAAACTGGAGTCTTGAAAATGTATAAAAATGATAAAGTATTATCTGTCCCCAGCCAGTGAATGGAATCATTGCCTTTTATGAGATACCAAGTTGAACTTGACTCTTCTTTTTCGGTTTTGTGTAAACCAAGTGAAATTTAATCTAAACCAAGCAGATCTTAACTTTAGTTTATTCCCACTTTCCAATTTAACAGCTGCTTTATTCTTGAATAGCTGTCTTCCATAATTATAAGGTATCACTGAAGATTATGAGCTGATCAATAGAAACCACCCGAGGGCAGAGTTGCTCGAAAGTGGGTCATCTTTAATCCAGGGTTAAATGTTTAACACATGATTGGGTTTACTACCTTGTACATTGATTTGGATTGTCATGGTGAGTATAGGTAGTTGGGTTCTTGAGGAATATTTCAATAATACTTTATAAACACTGAATTGTGTATTCCTACAGTAGATAAAGTTAGCCCATTGTTAAACAGCTGGACTCAGGTGTTGAACCAATCAAACTGCAAATACATTCAATAAACAGAGGTATGTATTTTTAAACTTGACGGGGACTGTGCATGTAGCTTGCTGCAATCTGATTTTGCTGCTTAACTAGACTTCTGATTAGCTTTTTAGTTATTTGAGGTGGCCTGTACCCTTTCTCTGATCTTGCTTTCCTCTATCTAATTCCAATTTGAAACATTAATTGTTATCATTCAAATAAAGATGTCTTATCTTAGCTTGGCTCATATGCCTTGCTCAGTCACTGCAGTAGAAATTATATCTACAAGACTGCAAATGTATACCACACATAGCAATAATTACCACAATATCATGAGAACTGCCCATCTATTGCTTCACTTACATACCATCTCCTAGGTGACCATATCCAATCACACGTGTTGCCATGCAACCCACTCTCTCCCTTGTTGCCATGGTAATATCATAAAGTTTGGATAGAGGGATTGACAGGTCGTACTGGATAAGAAATGTTCAAATGAAGAAACATAAATTAGCATTAAGAAACAAGGGGAATATTTATTCAGTGAACTCTTACAATGAACACTGCTAGCAAAATCACACATGGTTTGAGTGTGGCAACCACTTTTCTACTTTATGTCATACGGTAAATAAAAACCAAAAATACCCCCTTAACTCTTCAACAGCTGACAATTTATTAGATGTTTTGGTGTTACTCATTTCTTACAAATAATGAGTTGAAAATTGTCACCAAGCCTAACTTTTGAACCAGCTGACACAAACCTATAACATGACCATTCATTTTATTAATCTGTTGAAGAATGTGTTTCAATGGTGTTACTCAATTCTGACAACTAAACAGTTAACAATTACCACCAGATGTCTTGAAGAATCGCAATCATGGTCAACTGGCGTTAGTCATGCCATGCAACTGATATAGAGGGAAATTCCCACCAAGCCTAATTTTTCAACCAGATCAACAACTATAAGGTAAACAACAACTACACTTTACAAACATGGTACCATACCTTGTAAACGGTTCCATCATGTGTCAAAGCTTCAGCAACACTCTCCCTGAGAGTCCAGATAGCATTGATCTGTAAAGATTGCAACAGCATATTCTTGTGTTTAGGGATTCAGGGAATACATCAAATTAACATTGATATTTGGGCTACATTGTACATTGGTTTAAACCATGAAAAATCCATGATAACCAATCTGGATCACTATATCAATTCACACCACTAGCTATCAACTGTCTTCAGTTGCATCTTGCCTGTACTTACATAACTATAGATTAAAAACACATCTTCAAACCTTGGCTGAATCAGTTGCGACAGTTCCATCATTCACAAAGTTTTCTGACATGACACACTCCAAAAAGGAATTTAGTTTCTAAAGGGAAAAATGAAGAATAAAACCTAATATAAGTGTTAGCTGCTTCAAGCATACAAGTAACAAATCAGTTCTTCTTTTCTGGTACTTTACTGAAGAACACAATATCAAGTGTCAGATTTTATTGTGAGTCAAAACAGGCTGTTCAAAAGTATCCCAAGTTTTCAAAGCAACAAAGATCTTCAATGTAAAAATTAGCCTCAAAAGATCTACAACTGGTGAAAATACAAAGCCAGGTACTTATGTATTATCACACATATGTATACTCTACCTCTTCATCATGCACTGCACTGGATCCTGCAGTTTCTATCAGGACATAAAACGGGCTCTTGCTTATGGGATTCTGCAGGTGGAGGTTAGTTTCCAGTGCAATCATTGCTGCATCATCCAGAAACTCACAAGCTGCAAATGGGTAATGGATTAAAGACTGGAGTACTTTTTAAAAGTGGTTGCAATATTCTTACCCATACATGCCATGCCCCCAAAAGGTCCTGTGACAAAGTCTGACCCACGGATACACTCATGTATGAACTGTTTAATGTCTACTAACCTGATAAAATCTCACCCAGAAGTTCTTTGGCTTTCTTGAACGTGTTGAGAACATTCTCATATTTATCACAAGCAAGAAATGCCACATTAACAGCCTGCAGAGAAAACACTTTAATCAACCCATGCAATGAATGAATTGGATTTGAATCCCGCTTATTTGACTTCTACAGTGACATTTATTTCAAGCAATATGTAATTAGTAGGATGGAAGGTTATGCACCACACTGAATATTTAAAACAAACCAGCAACATCTACATTACTCATTCCAATTATCTCCAAGCAGAACTACACATAATTGCTTTGTTTCTTGCTTTTGTTTACTAAAATAATAACTTAACCCACTCTGAGGTGGATGGAGAGCCTTAACAGGTTTTGCAACCCATTTAACAAAGGTCTCTGAGGGCCTACAGTTTAATGTCCTTATCTGAGAAAACATGAAGGTCTAACTGTTTGCAGCTCTTGGAGAGCTTCTCCTTAGTTATTTTAGGACCCCTGAGTGTTGGTCCACGGAGATTTGAACTCACTACCTCCATATGTGAGACTGATGCTCTACCAACTGAGCTAACCAGTATGCAGTTAAAATCTTGTAAGCATACAACAACAACAACAACAACAACAACAACAACAAGTTACAATACAATGTATGTGTGCATACAGTAAATAACCTGATGACAACCCTTTCAGGTTGAAAGATCTTGAAACTGAGACACAAACAAACTCAAACTTGTTGGGAAATAATATCTATTGAAATTAGTAAATAATTATTAGCAATACATTTAAAATCACTTCTAGCTCTTACCACAGTAGTATCGATCACACTTCCATTTGAAGATAATTATGAAACACTTGGCAATAATTTAATGATTGCATTGCATAAAATTTAGTTAACTCTGTCAGTAAAATTCTCAAAAATTTAAAATATAATGTAATTTTTTCCCCAAATTATACTTCCGTTGCTTAACCGTACCTTTGATCGTCTGGGAACAAGAATTGAAACAGTTGTGATAACGCCCAGAGTACCTTCCCCTCCAATGAATAGCTGCTTCAGATCATACCCTAGGGAAAAAATGAAAAATGTCTACAACATTGTACAGTTATGTATTTACCTGGCATGCATAATATTTACTGACTGTTAGAACTTAAAACTTAAAACCAAAATTCCCTTAGTGACAGAATGTTCAGTGAATCATCCAGTACTGGAGTACTTTAAAATACCTGTATTGTCCTTTCTTAGTGACGACAGACAGTCCAGAACGGTTCCATCTGCCAAAACCTGCAACAATATGGTAAAATAAACTTGACGTTTGAGTATGCAAACCTGGCTTTGTACAGTTTTAGTTCTCAAACATTCCAAGATTCTTCCATGACTTGTTAAACCCAAATTTATAACAATTCATTACCTGAAAATCCAGAAATGTCTAGATTATGAAGTAATTTTCTTGAATAAAACAGACAGACTTACCACTTCAACACCAAGTACACTGCCATGCAATGAACCAAATCGTAACAATCTCAGGCCTCCAGCATTAGTAGATACATTCCCTCCAATCTGACAGCTGTTACAATTGAAATCATTCCAAGAACACACTTGTCAATAATATAGATGTACAGCATGATCTCAAAATGGTTGTCACAACCTCCTTCTCATAAATAGAAGCAAAGATAGAAGCAGATGAAGGGATTATAGTGAGAAAAGTCATGGTTTATATAGAATTGAAATAATTATTTCGATTCTATATAAACCCTGAGTTTTCTCACTACCACATAAATTGTTTCAATTCTAATCGAAACGTCAGCTAAACCTATTACCGACACGGCGACAAGCATTAAACATCAACTTCTAGTTGATTTAATCATCTTGATTTGCCTTACTCGCCGACGTAGAACCCCTAGTTTTTTTCAAAACTAGCCTAGCAGATGAAGGAGTATGTTCTTGTGTAAACAAAAACAACAGAAGCAGAAGTGAGAGCTTTGTTTAATTGTAAACAGTACATAACCCTTGCTTACATTATGTTGTTCTCTACCAAAACTTTTTCTGGGAATGATAGCCATGATAGCTAAACTGTTCCACTTACACTTCTGCTTCCATCATTTTGGTTTATACTGAGCAGTAATTAAAGACAGAAGCACAATGGAAGCTCTGACTAATATATTTACAGTATCCAGTACCTGCCTTTAGCTCCTAAATCCAGTGGCATCACAAATCCATTCTCCTCCAACATCTTATCAAGATTCTCAAGAATGCAGCCAGCCTGACAAACCAGGATCCCTGCACAGAATTTATTGTCAGTTGCTTTGATTTTATAAAATTGAATGATAACTCTAGTATACAATGTACTCCACTATAGCTACATATGTACATGTACTACATGACTTTATACATATAGTACGTACATGTACCAATAGTGCCAGTACTTTGTGGGCTAGTCAATAGCCAACAGAGTATGCAGGGTGCGAATTAAGGATTTTTTCTGGCCTACAAACTTTCAGTCTTGCTTTTGATGTTAAGAATGTTTTAATGTAATAAGTTCTTATTTCAAATTTGACATGCTATCCTATACTAGGCACCAAAACGTCCTAGGCTACCCTAGACCACGTACATCTGGTCAAACATGATCCTTAAACTTCAAGCTACTACAGTAGTAACATGATGCATAATTGGTATTTTAGAATAATTTTTCTTGTAGGGTTTTAACTAGTGTTGTGTGCAGTTTGTCATTTTATGTACATTGCATACATGTAAAAGTCAAATTATATACTATACCCGAAGTCTCGTCCAAGTTTATTACATTATTCATCAGTGATGTAGAAAGAATAATTTCATCAAACACTGGAACATTGCCACCTGCCACACAAGAGTATCGAGTAATGGAACATGAGCATGTATACAAACTGACAGGAAATTGTGTGTAAAATATAAATTGATATGAAATAAAAAATATATAATAATAATAATATAATAAAGACTTTATTTAATAAGGGACAGGGTAACACTAAATAGTGAAAAACACTAATAAACTTGTGGCCCTCCTTAATCATAATACAATATCATAATATGAAAAACACATTTATTGTCTACATGTAATTACACATGTAGACCAGAAGCAATGACCTGGTACCTGAACAACAAGAATACCTGTTCACTGCCCAGGCTGTCTAAAAAGTATAAAATAATTTATCAAATAATATATCAAAACATCTGAGAAATGGTCTTACCACAAAGTCCCGTATTTCCTCCTTGTGGTACAACAGCCAAGCTGTAATCAGTAATAATATATATATTTATGTCAATAACAACCTTGATATTGCAACAAATCCTATATGCATCTCAATTGCAATCAGACTAAAATAACATATTCTAAAAGTCAGTAATTATTTTTTTATTATAAACTGGGCACAAAAAAGATTTCTAGTACAGCTTGCCTATTGATTGTCCCATAAATTATAAAATAGTCACTTTGTTGCAAAGATCCTACACCGGTATACTATACTTTCCCCTGATCGAACATACAGTGTGCACAATATTTAATTTATGACTGCAACATATGATTTACTTGTCACTGTTTTGCAACCAGTCAGGACAGCTTGTTGTACAACAGCATTGTACACAAATAAACACATGTTATAATATTAAACTTATACATACATTCTGATATTAACAAAAACGTTTTGTAACTATTGTTACTGATATTTTAAGAAGTTAGATGTTGAACAAAGCTGTCACTGTTCAGTAGTACTACTACTAGAGCGTGCAGTACTTACAGTGGGTAAATAAACAGAATTGAGTTCAAGTTTGGAGCTATTAACTCACTCAAATGTCTTACCTCTTTGAGTTACAGTAAGCCAAAATCTTGGATACTTCATCTGTTGTTTTTGGTTTTAAAAGAACTTGGCTCTGTCCCCTTTGAATAACAAAAAGTAGTTCATCAGCAAGAACATCACAGACTGGGGATTTCTGCACTTAGAGCAGCATTGTCATATGTGCAGGTAATATCTCCCAAAACTAACAAAAACAAGTTATATACAAATAAAACATGATGACTAATATGAGCAACTTGAATATATCCTGTTTTAGAAGGCTGACTGAAGCAGATTATAGTAATGTGTGGTGAAGTGAAATTAGTGTTCAACTGATGATAATATTAAAGTAATAACTAACTATATGCCGTGGTTTGCTAGACAAGTTCAGTCATGTTGGCACATAGAACAAATAATTTATTATTAAAATAGCTCCAAATGTGTCGAATGCCAATGAACGTGTTTAATTAAAGGTTTCCATTAAACTATGGAACATAAAATGTTATTTTCAGACATCACAAATTTACTTAGAACAGCTGTGAATTGAAACTGCTCCTTTAACTGTCCAACTGGCGACATCTTGAACTTGTTACTACCTGTAAAACCTTGTCCAATCAGTGTTGCTGGGGGCAATATCTTCTGGGTCTGTTATCACTCTACCAGGAGCAATGTCCTCAAATACATTGAGATCTTCATCTGTCACCTGAAAGTCATATGCCAATCCACTATGAGCTGCAGCTACAGTGATTTCCTTACTTAAGTTTTGAGGGTAGACTCAGACTAAGGCACCTCGACTGTCTTCTGACTTTAAATTACTGTAGTTAAGATAATGATGCAAGTGTACATCACATGATGTTTATATTGACACCCTACAACATCCTCTTCACAACTTGTAAGAGGTAGTGAATGATAAAGTGAAAGACCATGATGATATGCCGAGACTTGCATTCCAAATGCAGAGCCCTAGACTAAAAAAAGTATAAATAAATAATATTTTAGCACACAAAATCATGATTGTTGGGTAGAGTCAAGTTCAACTTCAGTAATCCTAAAGATCAGCTGCAGGAATCATAATAAATGAAAACAAAGTCATGCAGTGCACTATAATCTGAGATCTGGAAATCGGAGCCATTCTATACCTGCCCGAAAGGATCGGTTTTCAGAATTTGTAACTGTAAAATATCAGTCCTTTTGTGCTATGTATGTATACAATAATTATATATTATAGTACTATTTTTCATCATATCCTGGTAATATATTGTAATTGTTTGTGCACCTGCCTATAATTTAGTTTTACTGCAATAGGCATGAAAAAACCATTATTATTATTATTACTATTATTGTGTTTCTTTTCCAACATCTGCAATTGTCTTTGTCTGCACCTAGCATGTCAGAGTTCAACCTCTCTGATGATGATCAACATTATTATTATTATTATT